>CM076573.1:638484139-638754654 GCA_034641835.2 Pinus albicaulis
TGTGTTAGATAAAATTTTGGGGGCTACAATCACAAAGTGCAACCATACATGCAAGAGGGTGTTGCAGTTAGTGCCATTGTTTCAGTATTTATAGGTTTTTTTGTTGGTTCAAATAATATGTTAACTCATATTTCAGGGAATGAGCAAAAGCGTGAAGTAGATGCCACTAAGAAGAAGCTCCCATGCTTAGTGAAAATACCAAGGCACTTGGACAAAAAAATTAGAACTCAAATTTGACTTGCTCAGCTGTAGTTGGATGAGAAAACCCAAAGCAGGCACTTCATCAAAGCAACCATATAGATGAATCAGTTGGCATGCTTATATATCTTTGCAAGTATTTTAATTGAATATTATTTTTTTTGTAGCATCTATTACATCTACTTTAGTCTTTTGAAAATTGTTTCTTCTTCTTACTCTTTGGTATATCTGATATGGGCTTTTGTACTCTTTGGTATATCTAAGATATTGTACATTACGACAGTCAACATGATGCTTCAACCAGCAAGTTCTTTCTCAGTCAGCCAATCTTCCATGTGTCACACCCACAACCCTTAAAGACATCTCATCACAAGTTAACGCTATTCAACCCAAAGTCAATGCAGTAGATTACAGCTTCGGTCAAATAGCCTACATTTCCTCGATTTTAGTACCCGGCAGTACAACCTCCTAAAATCGAAATTTTGGCAGAATTTTGAGGCCAAATGACCAAGGGTTGACCATGGTCAACGCTAGTCAATGCTGCCACAAAAAGCCCTAAATAGATCCGCAAAAAAAAATCATCTTCGCTCCACACGTGTGAGGGGAAAAAGGCCTCCAAAGGCTATCGAATCAATCAGATCACAATGAGAGAACGTGTGATGAGTTGATGATGAAATGACCTCCAATTCTCTCCAATTTATATCCATCAATGAGGGTGTGTGACACATCTTATTAGGCATGTGAGCCTACATTACAAATCTAGTCGACCTTGCA
This sequence comes from Pinus albicaulis, assembly GCA_034641835.2. NCBI lineage: Eukaryota > Viridiplantae > Streptophyta > Pinopsida > Pinales > Pinaceae > Pinus > Pinus albicaulis. The sequence goes on from CM076573.1 coordinate 638,485,112, forward strand.
CATGTGGAAAATAAATTCAAAATAAATGTTTTGCTCATCCAAACAAGATGATCTTTAGATCAATATTTCACCTCTCCAAAAGAGGAATCCAACAAAAGTATGACCATCGTCATATGAGCAGTGCAACATGGAGTTTGGACCTAGTATCCCAAAAATTAACATATGGTGATGGAAATTCTAATGGCCTCCAATAATCTCTGAACAGTTGACATAATTTTGTCTATTCTTGAAGTAGTTAACAAACCTATAGATGTTTAGAGGTTTTTATTTTTGGTTGGGAGACCATTTATTTAGGGAAATATCTCAAGCTAGTTGTCATGAGCATGAAATCTATAGCAAATGGCACTGCAACCATTTTATTTTCGTTCAACTTGTATTTTATGATAGGCTCCATCATTTATCATATAATACACTGGTTTATGTGCACAGTAAGACTTGGAGTGTTTCTAGTCCTGAACATTGGAAACGTGGTATGCACGTATATCAAGGTCATTGGTAATGCCTTGAGCTACCAAATTTACTCTAAGGTTCACAGGTAGCTTGGTCATCTAATACTGACATCCTCTCATTTATTTCTTTTTGGAAGTCAATAATTTAATGGCTTTTGAAATTTAAGAGCCTGCCATGAGCTCATTACTTCTGCAAAAAAGAGCATTGCAACATTTACATTCTAGTTCACTTTTCTTGTAATTTGAGGTTAATGTACACAGTAGGATTTGAAGCATTTGTAGATTTCTACATATTGATATGTTGACAACCCCTAATATCAAGGAAAATGACATTTTCTCAATGTGCCAAATATTTAATGTGTTGGAGTTTCTTTATTTTTTTTTCCATTTCATTTTTGTTTAAACATTCACAACCAATAATATGAAGCATACGATGTCGGAGTCGAGAGGCTTCTAAAGGAATATCCAATTGACAATTTATTTGTTCATGTCACATCAAGCAGGGGAAAGGAGATGCCTTAATTCAGAGCCTTGGCATGCCTGTGATGGACCACTTATGTCCTTACCTGTTTTTGGGAGCAAGGTTGCTTATTTTCCACAGGGTCACAGTGAACAGGTGATGTGGTTGCTCACCAATTTTAATTTGCAATCTCTTTTGGATACAAATCACTGAAAATAATGAATGCTTATCTTATTTCCATCATAAATGTGACCCAAGTATTTTGAAATTTTAATGTTACGTAATGAAACTAATTTTAGGTAGTTGCTTCAACAAACAAGGAGGTTGATGCTCATATATCCAATTATCTGAATCTTCCAACTCAATTAATCTGCTAACTTCACAATGTTACAATGCATGTGGGTTCTCTGCATTTCATCCTTGCTTTGGTTGTGAACACTTTTATTCATATCATTATATATACAAGATTTGAAATTTAATAAAAACCTTATTGAATGACAGGAAGATGTGGAAAGATATGAAGTATATACTCAAATGACATTGCAACCTCTTAATGTTGTAAGAAATTTTCAGTTTCATTATATGTGCTTTGTTTTAATTGCTAATTTTGGTGAGAAATGTTTTGGTACTAGTTCCATTTGTGCAAGGAACTAAAAATTGATGATATTATGCAACAAGAGAAAAAATATTGTTATCTTGGTTCTGACCTCGACACACCAAGCAAGAAACCGAATAATTACTTTTGTAAAATGTTGATTGCAAGTAACACTAGCATCAATGACAGGTTTTATGTCCCACGTCGCGCTGCGAAAAAAGTTTGTCCTCCACTTGTGCAGTTCTTATTTTCCCATAGTTTTTTATTTGTGATTTAATAGATAAGTGCTTAGAATTTTAGACCTCTTTTAAGAGAAGATTGCATTCTTTGAAGGAACAAAAGGTAAGGGTATTTGTCATATTTGTCTCTTATTAAGTTTTTTTATTGTTTTCTTTGGTTTTATTTGTTTTGGGTAGGATTTCACTCAGCAACCACATTCCTAGGAACTGACAGCTAGGGATATTCATAACAATGAATGGAAATTTCAACATATTTTTCAGGGTAAGTTATAACAGTTATTTGAATTTTGTTTTGGAACAAAAGTGGATAGTGAATATGTAATTATGTGTAGTTTCTTCTATTACTCTTATATCATTGCAATGCATTTTGGAATGTATACAAGTAGTGCATATATCAAATTTGTTGCCACGTTTGAGGTCATACGTGACAAATATATTTTAAAATTTGTGTTAATGGTGTTAGTAGCTACCCGTACACTCTAAAAAGTATCTGATATAACTAGTCCCAATTACTTTACCTTTGAATGTGGAGCCAGCATGTTTAGTTTTTCTCTGGATATAATTTGTTGGCTTTTTGGAATTGGATTCCTTTTCCCATGGAAGGGTAGGATGACAATTGAAGATTGCTATATTGAAGTTATATTCTCGGTTAATATCGTAATTAACGAAGTCCTTTCTTATTCTTTTTTAGTTTCTTGTTGTAATCTTGTGTCAACAATACTTTGCTCCACCCATTAGATTTCTATTGACAAGTTTTATTGTTAAGTGTCACTGCTTCTTAAATATAACTAGAGGAAATGATACAACTAAAAAAGTAAAGCATGAGACATTCTTAGTAGAAATTTCTAGCTTTGTTGTGTTTGATAATGTTGGATAAAATCAAAATTTCAATGCACCATAAGCATGGGAATTCAAAATATTGGGATATAAATGTGTGCTTATATTTGAATTTATTACTTTATTTGAAGACAACATTTCATCAACAAATCATGTACATTTAGAACAGGGTAGATACAAAATTTATTCTATGGTACTGATGTTTTATTTTCTTTAGTTATACAAGTCATCTGGCTAGATAGTGGCCACTATTGCTCAACTGAAGAAAACCTGTTCGAGTTTCTTGCATTTATGGGGGGAAATAACATTAACAATATTTCTTATGTTGAGGTATATATTGTATAAATCCTTTATAGTCTACTTTAGTTTATATTCTAGTGTTCATCAACTTTCATGTCTTATACTCTCCATTGTATATTTTTTCTTTTCTTTTCAAGAAATGAACTCTGTATTGATGGTAAGAAGTAAGAATTGAAGAAAGAGGAGAATAATAACACTAGAGTGACAAAATGAAAATTAAAGAGAGAGAGAAGAGAATTGGTCTAGTGGCACATGTAAAGCTAATATTCTACATAATACACACACATAGATACTGATGGTCAAGTTTTCAGAGTTCGTGAATTGACTTGCAATGCCTTGGTAACACAATGATAATGTTTTGAAGTGATGAAATAATATTTCATGTGTAAATTGTACTCCAACCAATATTAAGTTGGAAACTCACATTGTAATACTTGACATTTTATGTAATATAATTTATGTGGTTGGAATTATTTATAGTTGCACTTTGATATTACTTAGTATTATAATTAAGATATGTAACTTTGTGTTTTCATATTAGATGAACATGTACATTGTATGAATTTTTAAATTTAGTTGCAAAATCATACTAATTAATTTATGTTGATTAATAATGAACACAAAATCAATCTAAAACTACTAAATTAGTATTTTATGTTTATTAATGATGAACACAAATAAAATGAATATACGACTAAATTAGTTGCTTATGATGGTTGTTAATGAAAGTAAATGAAATGAATATAAACTACTAAAGTAGTCATTTATATAATGAATGTGAAACTACCAAAACAAGATAAATGAATACTGCAAATGATAAATTTGTTATTACAAATGACGACTAAATTTTGCATATATATGACTATTAGTAGCTAATTTATAGTATCTTATAACATGACTAAAATTTAGTCATATTTCTTTGGTCATTAATTGGTTTCAAACGATGAATAAAGTTTGCATATATATGACTATTAGTGGCTAATTTACAATATCTTATAACACGACCAACATTTTGGTCATATTTCTTTGGTCATTAATTGGTTTCAAACGATGACTAAAATTTGCATATATATGACTATTAGTAGCTAATTTACAGTATCTTATAACACGACCAACATTTTGGTTATATTTCTTTGTTCATTAATTGGTTTTCTTGGGTGATAATTTAGTAATACATTTTGTTATATATTTGGTCATTAATTGTGACAATTAATGACCAAATCAATGATTAAATCAGTGACCAAATCAATGACAAAATTAATGACAAAATCAATGACTAAATTAATGACCAAATCAATAACTAAATTAATGACCAAATCAATGACCAAATATACTACTAGACAACAAAATTGAGATAACCAATTAATGACTAAGCTAAAAACGATTAAAAGTTGGTCGCGTTATAAGATACTGTAAATTAGCTACTATTGGTCACTGACCGAAAAATAGTCGTTTATATGCAAAATTTAGTCATTTTTTTAGTAACTAATTAGCCATTTTATACTAGTGTTTATACATAATATGGTGGGATTATTTTAAGGGTTTAACCATATTCTATTCAATCATGGACTCGATCTTACATGAGTGGGTTATTTTTCCTTTAAGCCACCATGCACCCTTATTATCTATGTGTATTTAAAGGATAGCTCATCTCTTTAGTTCCTGAAACTTTCTATATATATATATATATATATATGTGTGTGTGTGTGTATGTATATATATCCAAGGTGTTCAATGTACTATAGCGCTTAAAACCCCTTCTTATATCTAATCAAATAAAAGGCTCGGGCCACAGATGTCGACCTTTCCTTTTTAGTTATCTTTTGCAAACAACCAGGCTTGAGGTATTTTGGTCAAGTCCACCTTCAAATCCATGCGATATCCTTTCGTTTTTTCATTGGAAAAACCTTTTCCACGTCTGACGCATATTGGGCTCCTTCTTTTGTTTTAACACATGAGTCCTCTTACAATTTCCCACTCCTCTATATTTATTTGGTTTTAAATGGAAGTCATGAGCTTAAGCCTTCCGGGTTGGCCCACTCCACTATCCTGTGTGCTTCAATTTTTCCACTCATCCACTTATATGTATACAATTGTCTTGGCCCCACTATATTCACCTCCACGTAAGATTGGTTCCTCGACCCAGATTATCAAGTTAATTTGTTTTAAAAGGAACCTATGAGCTATCTTTGTTTTGGGAAATAGAACATTCCACGCCAACTATAAAAATCCATTAGCTATTGTTCCCGATATCGCGACGTCCATCACATACGATGCATGATTTCAATTTAAATTCATGCCAAGGATTGACGGACCTGGGTAACGTAATTTATTTTCCATCAACTACCCAATATTTTCCATTCACAAAACCTTTTGTATCTAACTTATCCATGCCACATCCACCCAATATACATCATCCCAGTCTCTCCAAAGGTGATCTTAAAGCTTATTCTTCCAGGAAATGCAAATATTTCCATTATTATATGATCCTAGCTCCTACCTATTGTCATCCTTAGTTCCTTACTTATGTGCACATGCCTTTATTCTTCCGAGATGTTGTCAGTGTTCCTTGCGGCCCCATTCAAGCTCCATGTAATCACATCTCCTATTTTACTGGTTGGGCTTCCATTTCATCCCAGCTTCCAGTCATCCCAACTCTTCCCTAGGCATTCCTCTATCATCCTTCTTGGATGAAACCTTCAACCCTTTGTTCTTAATTGATAGTTTTCCTCCTAATAGAACTATAACTTTTGTCTCTCAACGTTGTTAAATGACGAACTCTCATTAATACTTTAAAAAACACTAAGTGTTGCCCCTATTTGCATATATACTTTGACTCGGCTCTTTACTCTCTAATATTGGCCCTTTCTATCTGCAAGCTCCACTTAAGTCTCGATCTCTTTTCCTTTTGGATATTGTTTCCATTGTGCCACTATGATATTTCACTGCAATGGGATCATTGATCAATGATCTCTACTTCCAACTGTCAGGGAAGAACCAAAGGATTCTCGCCTTCTCGCTTCTCCAAATTTTTATTGCCCCTGAAATTGTATAGTTTTATGAGCACCTGTACACGGTTCTGAAGCTACCTCTCTTAATTTTTGACTCCTCCTTCAACAAATTCACACTCAATAACAAGGCATATTAACATATATGCCTACATATAGTTACTGCAACCATTCACACATTATAATATCTCACAAATCCATCAACTTAGAACACTTCGGATTGAATTATTATTCATTAATACAAATAGTTACAGAATTACAGAGGCCTCCCTCTTATTGCCAGATTTACACTAAATTTACCCTACTTGACATTAAATCTAGAACTTAGCTTCCATAGCCTCTCGTTGTTATATCCTGCACACACACACTACTCTATCTAGCCCACTATTTACATGAAATTGGTTAAATTTATACAAAATAGGATTCTGAACTAATTTAGGTTCAGATCCACAATCTCTTCAACAAAATCCTATCTCTAGCTTTCCTAGATCCACTAAACTCTCAAGGGATCTCACTAACCCTTGAATCTCTCTAACTCTTCCAAATATTCTTGAGATCTCTCCTAAAGAGTATATTTGATTACATCAATCCTCACACTATTTACAATTATTCTAAAACCTTAGGAAAATACATTAAATTAAACAACTCCTCACCTTTAGGGAACCAACTCCCTTGGTAAATGAAAAAATCACTATTCTAGTCAAAATTATTTTTGACTTGGTAGTGGGTTGTTCCTACAATAGAAGAAGATGAAAAAGAGAACACGAAGAATTTTTTATCGATTATTTGATCACTATCAAGGCTATTGGTGTTGATCGACCAAACAGTGACCATACCATTGTCTACTAACACTAGGTACTAATCACACTAATTGTATGTATGAATTGAACTAAATTGAATATTGAATGATATATTGTGTGTTTATATAATATGAATGAGGTGACATATAAACAATCATTTTGATGGACATTTTGAATTTTGTGTTTTGGACATTTTGATGTGTTGTTTTTTGTAGCTATGGTCAGTCTTCATAATGTATGCTTGAGTCAATAATGAATTCGTAAATAATATTTTTAAATGTTAAGAGTCAAAAGAATTCATTTTTGAATCAAAAGAAAAAATATGTGTTTCATGTCCCTTTTGGACATTTTAAAAGAAAGAAATTTCAATTTTTAAAACTATATTTATGTCCCCAACATGACCAAGTTGGCCCTCTAGAAGACAGGTTGGCTTAACCCTTAGAGACACCCTTTCAAATAAGGCAAACACTATATATTGGTGTTATTACTCCTCCATTTGATAAGCAAATCAGGACACTTTTGTGATGAATAAATTTGGATATGTATGAGGCTATATCTTTCTATGGAAGACGAATTATTGAGGCTACAATCCTCTATGATAGACGAGTTTTGTGGCAATATACTTAATGTGGAATACGAGCCTCATGTAATGACTTCTATCTATGATCATGTGAGCTACTACAACACATTTGTTTTCTTTGTGATCGAAGGCTAGTTTGAGGACAATCATAAGGCATCCTATGGATAGACTTGTGACGGCAGTCTTGAAGTTACAAGAAGTTTTGGAATTGGATAAAAGTCACTATCTAAGTTATCATTCAAGAAAAAATTGAAGCATCCAAGGAAAACAAAGGTCAAATTTATAAAATATTCAAGTCTTGAATTCATTTTCTAAGATCAAAGCTTCCAATGAATGACAAGTATTTGTGGCATAATATCATGATCTAAGTCCAAACTAAAGCCTTCTCTAATTTGAAGAGTCGTAAGTTCTCTCATTTGAATATCATCCTACACACATATTGTCGATGTTCAAGTGAAGGGTATAAAGGAACATAAATATCCTTCTATATATTTCCATAAAATTCAAAAAAACAAAAATAAAAACCACATACAAGAAGACAATATGGGCATGGAGTCCTTGAAAACCCTTCCAAATCCCACAGATTCAGGGATTTCTTTAGAGGCAGTATCAATTTGAGTTTGTGGAAATTTTCAAAGTGGAATACACCATGAAGTAGGAGAAGGAGAGGAGACAGAAGGAGGGATGGAGGATATCAACAAAAGTATAAGTTGTAGAAATTATACAAACAATATCATGTGTACCAATGGATTCAATCTGATAATGTGATATGCTAAAGCAAGATATTGAATCCTTCTACAAATTAATTGCAGAAAATAAACACGATCGCCAATCACAACAAGTAAAAGAAAGAAGAAAATCAATCCACAACACAGATATTTTTCCTGGGGAAAGCTTGATACTCAATACCCCTCTATATTATATTGTATATTCAACTAAGGAATCATGAAACAATTACAATGGACTCTTCTCACAAGAGTCTGTTGCACCCTCACAACTGTCTCACACTGATCTTGACAAAATTGACCAACACTTAGCCAAATTTCAGCCTCTGCTCAGCCTACCTTGCTTTCACAATTCATGTGGAATGTAATCCCTATTCTTTAGTAATTTCAGCCTTCCAAAACTGCACAATTCTCATGGGAAATCATGTGGGTGTATTACTGCATGCGGGAAGTTTGCTAATAATACAACTGATAGTTAGCATCCCTTTAACTTCTGTCTCAATTGGGTCTTCATCAGAACTGACATGCATGCAACTATTAATAGTAAATCATCAATTACTTGACAGATCATTGCATGTGAATTAAATATGATTTAATTCACTTAACCTCTCACTATTGCAACAATCAGTTACAACTAGTTAAACTGATTTTAACTCAATTAATTGAGTTAGCTGATTTATCATTCATTAAACTAATGCACTAACTGCAACTTGGACTCAAAAACAAATAGAATCACTTTGCATGCCTCACCAACCACCCTCAACTCAAATTCCATGAGCTAACTAATTTTATCACGCTCAGTTAACTATTACAAGTGATTATGATATAAGATTACAATTTATTGTCCAATTTAATTAAGGGAAAATTAAATTAGACACACATTTCTTGCTGACTTTTCAACACTCCCTCTCAATAGGAAAGGAATTATCAACTACCCAAATCTTGCCTCTATGGTATTCTAATTTTATCTTGGAGAGCGCCTTCGTCAGTATATGCATCTTGATCCTCCATGGGAATGTACTGAAGTAAAATAATGTGTCTTTGAACACAATACCTGAGATGGTGGTACCGAATGTCAATATTCTTGGACCTATCATGGAATACTGGATTAATCGAGAGTTTTATGTAACTCTGGTTATCACAATGTATCACCGTCATATCCATCTAATGACCAAACAAACCAACAAGAATCTTTATCATCCAGATGGCCTCACATGTAGCCTGACTGGCTACCATGTACTCTTCCTCGAACGAATTGAGTGCAACTAATATCTGCTTCTTGTTGTACCAAGAAACTGTTGTCGATCCTATGCTGAAGATCCCTCCTGATGTTCTCTTTCTATCTGATGGAATGCCTGCCCAATATGCATCGGTGAAGCCTTGAAGCTTCATTCCCTCTGTCCATCTGTACCATAATCCATACTCTGTAGTTCCCCTGAGATATCTCAAGAGATGCTTCCCTGGCTTCCAAAAAAGCTTGGTCAGCTTAATCATAACTTGACTCATCTGGTTAACTGCATAGAAAATCTCTTGTCGTGTGTTCACCAAGTACATTAGTGAACCCACAAGCTTCCTGTAAATAGTAGCATCCACTACCTCACCTGAAGTAGCATCCTCCTTCCTCTAGTTTCCTACAAGAGGAGTCTCCATGGGTTTACAGCTCTCCATGTGGAACTTCCTCATAATATCTTTGGCATACTTACCTTGAGAAACAATTATAACTCCCATGTCCTTCATCTCAAACTCTCTTGCAAGATCCTCTTTGCAATAAGTTATGAGTTGCTTATCACCTGTCAAGATAAGATCATCAACATAAAGTACGATAATAAAAATATTACGATCAACCAAAATCTGGTACAATTTTGCATCCACTTCACTCTTCTTGAAGCCCAACCTGGTGAAATAGCTATCCATCCAAGTGTACCAAGCATGTGGTGCTTGCTTCAGCCCATACAGTGCCCTCTTGAGTCTACACACATGCGACTCACTATCAAAGGTCTCAAAACCTTCTGGTTGCTCAATGTACACTTCTTCCTCAATAACTCCATTGAGAAATGTAGTATTCACATCCATCTAATGTATCTTCCACCCCATCTGCGTTGACAGTGCAAGGATAGATCTAATCGATGAGTACCTTGCAACCGGTGCAAAAGTCTCCTCATAGTCAATCGCCTCAACCTGTGAGAATCCTTAGGCTAAAAATCTAGCCTTGTACTTCTCCACACTCCCATCTGCTACTTGTTTCACCTTATAGATCCATCTAGATCCAACCATTGTTTTCCCGACTGGTCTTGGGAAAACTTCCCATGCATTGTTCCTAACGATGGGGTCATAATCTTCAACCATGGTGTCAACCCAAATTGGTTGTTGCACTACTTCCTCCATGAGGATCGTTCTGTCACAATACACTTTCTCTTAAGAGCCATGTATCTAGTAAACCTGTCTAGATATTGTCTCTGTCTACGCAGTGATGTAGGTGCCCCTACATGTTCTGCCACATCAAGTCTCAATCTATCAACTCTATGGTGTGAATCCTATCATTTCTGGTGGATGGATTTGCATGAGTGTTTTTTACCACTCCATGATCCTTCACCTGTGGCTACTCCACATATTTCGATTCATCCTTTGGAACCAAGAGTTCCTCATCTGCATGCAAATCAAGCTCCCTCTCAAGGGACAGTCGCATTGATTTCTCCTCATCAAATTTTATATCTTGGCTCACAACAGTCATCCTGTTGTTTGGAAAATACACCCAATAGTTGTGGGGAGTATCAGTGTACCCCATGAATATCCCAATCACAGTTGTTGGTTCTAGCTTCTTTCTGGAATATTTGGTTACATGGAAATAGAAAGATGAGCCAAAAATTTTAAAATATGAAACATCAGGTTTCTTACCAGAAAAAGCCTTCTCTAGTGTACTCATGCCAAGTATCCGATGAGGACTACAGTTCTGCACAAATACCATTGTGTTTCATGCCTCTGCCCACAGATACAATGATAGGCCCTGATCATGTAACATCGCTCGTTCCGCACCCACAATTGTTCTATTCTTTCTTTCTGCAACCCCACTCTGTTGTGGGTTATGAGGTGCAATCAACTCTCTCTGAATTCCTTCTTTGCTACATAAGTTCTTGACTTCATTGGAGATGTACTCACCACCATTGTCACTCCTCAAAGCATTCACATGCTTCCCCATGTCTTTCTCAACCATTGCTTTGAACTCATAAAATTTTGAGAATTTCTTATATTTCTTCTGCATGAAGTAGATCCAACACTTTCTAGAAAAATCATAAAAAAAAATAACATAATACCTATGCTTTATTGTCAAAGTTGTAGAGAATGGTCCACACACATCTAAGTGAACTCTCTAAAGGATCTTCGTAGCTCAGTTCTCCTTCTCATGAAAAGTGGCTTTTGCATACCTCCCCATGGTACATCCCTTGCATGTGTCTATCTGCGCAAGAGTACCCTTTGGAAGCCCCATAGAAATTTGTTGCGTGACCTTCAAAGCACCGTGGTGTAGATGGCCCAATCTCATGTGCCCTAACTCACCCTCATCTCAGCTCACCACTTTGTCTGCTTTACCCATCAATGATGTGCAGACATCTACTTCAATTTTGTAGAGATTCTTCACATGAATCCCAATCTTCTTGACTTGTTCTGTGGCTTTATGATGAAGGAATGATTTCCCTTCACTAAAAACCACATCATATTCTCTATCCTCCAACATAGCAATTGAAACCAAATTATTTTCCAAGCCTTGTACATGCATGAAATATTTTAATAAGAAGGGTTTACCTGACTATCTCTAGAAAGTAACTGTACCAATCTCGATAGCGTTATACCTCCCGTCATCACCCATTTCTATATGCATCTGGAGATCCTTCTCCTCCAAGCTACTAAAAAGTTCTTTGTCTCCTGTCATGTGGAAATATGAACCACTATCCAAGTACCACACTGATCCCATCGCACTAGACACCATGCATGCGATGAGTGAGAATTCCAACTCAAATTGTGAGGCAAAAGCCTCACCTGCTTCAGATCCTGAAGCCTTCTTGTTGTTCTTCTTCTTCTGTGGACAATTAGTGGTATAATGTCCATGCTCATGACAGTGAAAACATTTCACTTTGGACATGTCACGCTTCTTGCCTTCTTTGCTGGTCTCAAATTTCGAATCGGATTTCTTTCCCTTCCCCTTATTTGTCTTACCATCCAAGGTGAAATTTTCCTCATCATTCATCTTGGATGAGGATCCATCCCTGGTATTCTTCCTAAATTCTTCTTGCACCAAATCTGACCAAAGTTGCTCCCGAAATGGTAGCTTCTCCCTCCCATTGACAAAGTCCTTATAGCTATGCCAACTCTTGGGAAGGCCCAGAAGAGATAGGCTCACCAAGTCATCATCTGCTACAGTAATTCTGACACTCCCAAGTTCATCTTGACATTGGATGAACTTGGTTAAATATTTTGGAATAGTGCCTTTCTCCATTTAAATTTTCCTGAGCTTTTCCTGCAGTGCCATTTTTGTGGTCACTACTACTCTGAAAAATATCTATCAAATCCTTCCACATTGCATGTGGATTCACTTTTCCATGGATACTTGAGACTATGTGGTCTCGAACTCCCTCTAATAAGATCCTCCTTTCCTTTGCAACCTTCTTTTTCCAAGCATCAAGAAGAGTGGTGTCTGTTGTTGCGGGCTTGGGAATGTCATTATCAATGAATTCTTTCAACCCATTGTCCTCTAGAAATACCTCCATTCTTTCTTTCCATGAAATATAATTAGAATTTCCCTCGAGTTCATATTCCAATCTTAAGCCATTGAAAGCCATCTTGATCCGCCTGTCGCACCAAAGAATATTTTTGCAAATTTGAATGATATTCAGCACAAACTCAATTTCTTCTCCACTATAGTGATTTCCTACACTCTGATACCATGTTGAAATTATATAAACAATATGTATACCAATGGATTCAATCTGATCATGCGATATGCTAAATCAATATATTGAATCCTTCTACAAATTAATTGCGGAAAATGAACACAATCACCAATCACAACAAGTAAAATAAAGAAGCGAATCAATCCACAACATAGATATTTTTCCCAAGGAAAGCTTGTTGCTCAAAACTCCTCTATATTCTATTGTATATTCAACCAAGAAATCATGAAACAATTACAATGCACTCTTCTCACAAGAGTCTCCTACACTCTCACAACTTTCTCACACTGATCCAGACAAAATTAACCAATACTTGGCCAATTTTCAGCCTCTGCTCAACCTGCCTGCCTTGCACAATTCATGCGGAATGCAATCCCTATTCTTTAGGAATTTCAACCTTCTAAAATTGCACAATGCTCATGGGAAATCCTATGGGTGTATTACTGCATGCGGGCAGTTTTCTATTTATACAACTAATAGTTAGCATCCCTTTAACCTCTGTCTCAACTGGGTCTTCATCATAACTGACATGCATGCAACTATTAATAGTAAATCATCAGTTACTTGACAGATCACTGCATCTAAATTAAATATGATTTAATTCACTTGAACTCTCACTAGTGCAACAATCAATTACAACTAGTAAAACTGATTTTAACTCAATTAATTGAGTTAACTGATTTCTCATGCATTAAACTAATGCACTAACTGCAACTTGGACTCAAAAACAAATAGAATCACTCTGCATGCCTCACCAACCACCCTCAACTCGAATTCCATGAGCTAACTGAGTTTATCACACTCAATTAACTATTACAAGTGATTATGAGATAAGATTACAATTTATTGTCCAATTTAATTAGGGGAAAATTAAATTAGACACACATTTCTTGTTGACTTTTCAACAAAATTTGAATCTCCCTGTAGCAAAAATATTTTTTTTGCATGGAAATTAACTGCACATTTCATGAACCTCGTTAATCACTTTAGCATCGGGGTTTAATTGGAAAATAACCAAGTGATTGTGGCTAAAAACAAAACCTTAACATTAAAGGAACCTAATATTATATACTTATGGTTCAACGACATCCTATTATAATTGAAATCCCTGCAATCTTCCTCTCTTCATAAGTTAATGATTCAGGAGGATTTAGGTGTTACAAATTTTCTCAAGGACCTATATATTCGCTAAACCTAGATTTGAATTTTTAATGGAAATTTGGTCTGGGGTGTTGGGGTCGATTGCAATAAGAGAATATGCCACAAGTCCCAAATTTTTGGAGTAGTTTCGAAATTTTTAAATAATGAAATAGAACACACTTGCATTTCTCATTCTTGGTCCTAAAATAGGGTGATCATGATATGTCTAGGATATGGCCTATTTGAGTGCGAGTTAGTACTCAAACCCCCAGAGTTACGAGATAATGGTAAAGGCATAAAGGGTTCTTTTACCAAAGATTGTAATCACAATCAAAGGGTAAATCCATAAATTTTGTATGGTAAAGTCATAAATGGTTCTTTTACCAGAGATTGTAATCACAATCAAAATTCCATTAAATAAAATTAGTATCAAAATAATCACTGAAATTCTAGGTATCATTGACATTACCATTTTTCTCTCGGCCTTTTGTTGTATCCTCTAACACAGCGCTCTAACGGGAAGGTACAATGTAGCCTCTTCATCTCATGATTGCAAGGGATTGAAGGTGGAGCAAAGACCTCATCGATGGTTGTATCTCTGGGTAAAGGCTTGTGACTTCCATGTTATATATTCAGTGTTCAACTTTGTCAAACCGAAATGTGAGGTGTTAGTTTGGTTAGGTCGGAGCTTAGTGATTCCCTGGAGAATAAGGTTTTTCTAGTTGTGTGTTCTAGGGACCTCGGAGGCTCAAAAGACTCTTTTGGTATATGTGCTTTCCGCCTTCCTTCGTGATTTTTCTTGCTCCAACAAAGCTAGATAATCTCACAAATGCTAAATCTTGTAGGTATTGTATCATGATTACAGTGGATCAAAGTGGAGCAAGGACCTTAGGCTAAGTGGGTTCATCTCACAAATGCAGGGGATCGAATGTGAAGCAAGAACCTTTGTCTAGGTGAGTTCTACAACTAAAAATTTATCATTGTTCGAGTCTCATAGTAGTTTAGTTCGAAACTCGAAGGAACATGAAGTGTGCACCAAGGAAAATTTGAAAACCTCTTTTAATATGTATGTGTGTGTGTGTGTGTGTGTGTGTGTGTGTGTATTATCCACAAATTACACCAAACAATATATACATATATTATTGAAAGGTAGAATATTCATAGCTTTAAATGGGGTGAATTGGACATTATCCCTAATCCATAACAAAAATGGATGGGATGTCATTGATGTGAATTCCATGAAAGTTTCAATTATCACATGAATTTGTAGGATATTATATAAATAGTGAAATCTATATTTTTGTCCCATACTTCATTTACCAAGATGTTGAGTATGATCACTTGAACCTAAAGTTCACTGGTATTTGTTATGAAAGTTTTATCATGTATATAAATCAACCTCCTTATGATCCTCTTAGCCTTTTACAATGAACCAATGAATTATTCTTCTTCACAATATTATAAGGTACATAATGCATTGTAATAAGTTCAATAGTAACAATGAAACCTTCATTTGAACAAGGGGATTACACATAAGATTCACAACGTACCATGTTCTGAGACCTTATGTGATTGAAAACTTCATAGGAAGGAAGACGAATATTGTGAAAATGTACTCATTATGGTTGCAATTATGGTAATGCATTGTGTGTTCCATATTGTGTAGAGGTAACTAAACTGATAATGACAATAACATCATCACATTTTTTTGCATGAATTTAGAAATTGGCATGTACATCATCATTCATAGAAATAAAATGGAGGCGCCAAATTATCCATTTCAAGTGCTTATTCCTCACCTTTTAATAGATCTCATAATAAAAAATACATCAAAAATGCTTACAACAAAAATGAAGATAAAATATTGTAGTGTGTGTGTGTGTGCGTGTGTTAACAATGCTTACAAAAAAAACGAAGATAAAATTTTGTAGTATAATTTATTTATACTACATAATTCTCTCTTTGTTTTTGTTGTTAACATAGTTGATATAGGTGTATTCTTTAATACACACAATTTCACACAATGATTTTAGTTGATAGTAATAAAACTTGTTTTGCGTAAACCACTTCATGTGGATATAAATTCACACCTTTCAAATTATGGTGACCTTTGTGCATGACATCCACATAACTTTCAAATATTAGTGCCCAATAGAATGTTCCAACAATTCAAACCTATACTAAACAATCAGACAGTTCCATAGTATATTAAAATCTCAATGGCTCATATTTAGACATGAAAGGAAATTTTTCATAACAAATATGAACATGCACACCTACCTTTATAGAAAAATCAATTGGATTTGCGCTATGCACCAAAATATCATCCAATTGAATGAATTTATTTCTATCGATCTTGACAAAATTGCCATCTCTCAATAATGGAGTCACATATAAACATGATCCCTTATAAAACCCTCACCTAGTGACTACAACGTAATTTTTTTAATGATAGGCATATGACCCACTCAAAGGTAACGATGTGTTAAACCTCAGAATTATCCTCTCCCTCACATCCTTTCTCACATTTTTCCCTTATTTTCTCATAATTTTACATACTCCAGTCAAATATAAATGTCATGTTTTGTCTCAAGGAATGCATTTCAATGATTTCCATATTGTATTCTGATGTTCTTGCTATTCGAATAGATTTTTGTAATTTGGCTACAGAACGCACCCTATTCTGCAGCTAATCGTGGATTTCGTAGCTACTCTCATGGTCTGATAGGTTTCAGGGTTCGAATGGAGAAATGAGCCACATGGGAATTTCTAGAATCATCTCCACATGGATTTTGTCCTATTTACTCGATCCAAATCAATATAAAAAGAGGCCTAAGATCGTGGTCAAAGAACGTTAGCCAAGAATAGAAGGACTCTTGATTTGCTCAATCGTATCAAATCAAGAGTTAAACAATCAAATTGCAATTCTATAAGTCGGACTAGCCACCTGTAGCAGAATTAGGTCATAGGCAGTTATGTTTATTTCCTTTAAATACCAGTTGTACAGAACCGAGAATAACTAAGTTAAGTTTTTAGTTAAGCTTTTGTTGAAACGTTGCATTGTTTTAAGACTTTGCTCTGTTATAATACAAGGATCGTGTTCATGCCAATGATTACTTAAGTGCATCTTTAACCAGCTAGGATTTCAACCGAATCAGTTACAGAGAACCCCTGAACTGGAGGAGGTTTTTCATTCATTGTTTTTAGTTTAATTTCCTTACTCTGTTTTTGTTAATTCTATTTTTGAAGTAGATTAATGTTACATTTCAGTTTTTGATCATTAGCTTAACATTAAATCATAACTGTGTAAGCCTTGTTCTTCTAAAACATTTCGTGAAGATAGATCTTTCTATTTTCAAATTGAATCAAGTTTGAAGCAATAAGAATTCACAGTTATTTAGTTTTCCTTACTGTTTTGTCATTTACTTTCCTAGATTAGAATTACCAATTAATTGTATCAATGGATGTTCTCAAAGGTCATTTCAAGAAGATGATTCTAAACTAAATTATTGAAAGTCTAATTCATACAGTTATTTAGTTTTCCTCTGCACATTTTACTTGCTTTCTAAGAACTTAGAAACTAAGGTATAATTGATTTCTTACACAGCATCTCAAGAGGGTAATACTTCATATTGAATGTTGGAGTAAATCAAACATACATTAGTTATTTTTAAGCTTTAACTTTGCATGCTTTTACTTATGTTTTTAGATCCTCATTTAATTGTATCACTGATGTTCCTAAAGGTCATTCCAAGAAGTCGATTCTATCATATTTCTAGACTGAATGATTGAATGTATAATTCATGCAATTACTGAGTTTTCCTTTGCATACTTTACTTGTTTAGATCATTAGGTATATTTGGTTACTTAACATCATCTCAAGAAGATGACACTTCATAATTGAATGTTGGAGTAACTAAATATACAGTATTTGTTTTCCTTTGCACACTTTACTTGCTTTTCCAGAACATTAGAAGTTAAAGGTGTAGTTAGTTGCTTAAACATCATCTCAAGAAGGTGACACTTCACATTGAATGCTGGAGAAACTAAATATACATTAGTTGTTATATTTTTCTGCTTTCACTTAGAATAGCACTACAATTTCAATCTCAGATATAAGATTCATCCATGGAATAGAACTAATGATAAAGTAGAAATCATTAAGATAGATGCTTTGTTTTTCAGATTAGATTCTAACTAGCCAACAGAATTTGATTTATTTTTATGTAAATTAGTTTAACTTAGGAACACTTCATTTTCTTCCTTCTTAAAATTCATTAGATTCATTTAATTTCTTTCATAGTTTTTGGATTAACATTCTTAAACATCAAAAACAAAACCTCCAAAACAAAATAAAAATGCATACAACGAAGTATGAAAAAATTAACTAAGCATATACAATGCACCACACTTCATCAGTTTACAAACCTCGGTTGATCATTTATGTAAACAATTTAAGACATTAAATTGATTAAACATTTTGGCGTCGTTGCTAGGGAAGTGTAATTAGGTAACCTCATTTCTTACATCTAAAAAAATGATATGTGTAGAGAAAGCAACTCTAGGGGTAGATTCATAGCTAGAGGCAGGAGTTTAATTCCTACAACACCACTCACTCCACCAAGATTAAGAAGTGATACACCTCCATCTCAAATTCATATTCCATACTTCACTAGGCATAGACTTCCTGAAGTTCTAACGTCAAAAATCCAATTAGAAGGATCTCCTACTACATC
Organism: Pinus albicaulis; assembly: GCA_034641835.2. Classification (NCBI taxonomy): domain Eukaryota; kingdom Viridiplantae; phylum Streptophyta; class Pinopsida; order Pinales; family Pinaceae; genus Pinus; species Pinus albicaulis. The sequence goes on from CM076573.1 coordinate 638,503,924, forward strand.
CACTGAGGCAGACTTAGAGGAAGAAGATCCTAGATCTCCCACAGAAGGAGTAACCTTTTTCACCTTTACAGGGGAACATGTTTTCGCTGACGAGTTATAAATTCCTATTGGATAGGAAGAGGAAGAACCTTTCTTCAACACACCATTGATAGAAGAACCAGAAGAAGAGCAGTTAACCCTGCAGGTTGAATCTTGTATTAGCTCTAAAGAATCTATAATGGCAGGAAGAGGAGAAGGAGAAGGAGAAGTCCTAAATGGAGGAGGTAGAGGAAATGCAGAAGGAGGTAGAAGAAATAGGTAAATTGGTAGTTCCTTTGGATTCCCTATAGTTGATGGAGAGACAAATGGCACAATGAAAAATATTTCACCTTCTGTCCTTCCAACTTTTCATGGATTAAAGAGTGAAGACCCTGAAACCTTTTTGTTTGAATTTGAAGTCTTATGCAGAACTCATGATTATTTACAAGAATCTCAAAAACTTCAATATTTTCCTTCAACATTGAAAGGAGCAGCTTTAAAATGGTTCATTATTTTAATCACTCAATCTATCAGAACATATAATGACATGAAGAGAGAATTTTTAGAAATTTATTTGGATTATTGCATACCCATCAATCATAAGGATGAAGTATTTAAAATGATGCAAAAATAGGATGAGAATTTGGAGGATTTAATCGAAAGAGTCAATTATAACATAAAAAGAGAAAAAATGGATAATTTAGATCAAGATACTTTAAAAGCTCTTTTATTTAAATCCATTAGAGATGAATGGATAGACATTCTCAACATGATGGGGAAGGGGGATATCCCTCAAATTTCATTATCTTACATTGGTGAATTATATATCCATCTCTCAAGGGGAAAATAAAAAACTGGAAAAATTGCAAGAGATCATTATGTTGCTAAGGTAAATAAATATGCAATTGGAACAGTAAATAGGGCAGAAATTGGAAACATGCTTGATGAATTTAAAACAGATATTTTAGGGAGTCTTAGTGAACAGATAGACACCCTTAAATTACAAAACAAGCAGAAACCTGAGACTGATGCTTTAGCTATTTTCTGTCCTAAATATAGAAAGAAGCATGTTTTAAGAGAATGCCCTCTTGATGAAAAAGTCATAGAGACCTGTATGATTTGTTCAAAAAATCATGAGACTAAGAGTTTTCCTTCAATTCTAGGCCTTAAGGTTGTTTTTCAAGAAGAAACAACTTCAAAACCAACAGAATCTCTTTTCTTTGTCTCTATAATACCATGGAAGGGGCCACAAACTCAAGGCTTTAACAATAAAATTTATACTCAGTCCCCACCAAATAATTGGAATTCTTGGCAGCAACCTTGGCCTCAATCTCAATCTCAATATTGGGCACAAGGAATGAAAAATCCATATGGAAGATTCTCTCAATACTACCAATATCCTCCATCATATCCAAACTATCCTCCCCAACAAATTCCTCAACAAAATCAACAACCCCAACTCCAAAACCAAAGTCCACAACTTTCACTACTATTTCCACAGAGACCAAATCAACTACCTGCCCAACCATTACCAAACCCCAATAATAAAAATCCTCAAAATACCTATATGATAGAAGGACAGCAATTTCCAACCTACATGATTACTCCTCTAGATCTCAATGATGTCCAACTTAGATCTGGTAGGATATTAAAAAAGAAAAAGCCTTCTGTAGGTATTCCAGAACAAGATAATTTTGAGGAAGATTCTCTACATCCAAATAAAAATTTTGAGGAAGGAACATCTCTTCAAAACCAGAATTCTAAAAATGAAAGACAAAAAGAACCAATAAACTCAACTCCTATCATAGAGCAACCATCAGTAATTACTTCTACACCTCCTTTTCCTAAGAAATTACAAGTTGATAAAGGGGTAGAAAAGCATTTTATGTTGCCCAATTATGATTTTCTAGATGAATTGAAAATTTTATGTATCAAAATTTCTTTGTTACATACCATTAAATAGATTCCAATTCTATCCAAAACAATAAAAGAGTTGAGCATGAAGAAACCAGGAAGAAAAACAAAATAAATAAAAAGAATTCAGCTTGTAGGAAAAATTGCAGACATAATGATGGGAAAAATTGCCATACAAATTTAGATTCAGGAAGTCCAGTTGTAAAAACACATATCACTGGAGTTGAAAATCCAAATACATTGATTGATTTAGGAGCAACAATAAACATCATGAGAAAACAAACCATGGAACGGCTCAAACTTCCTAATCTTCTGTATACACCTACATTATTGTAATTAGCAGATAGATCTGTAATCAAGTCAGCTAATGTGTTAGAAGATATTTTAGTATCCTTATACTCTTGGGAGTATCCTGTTGATTTTATGATCTTAACTCCTAAGAACAATCTAGGAGCACATCCACTTATATTAGGAAGACCTTGGTTGGCTACAACTAATGCCTTCATTAGTTGTAGATATGGTGACATGTATATCTCTGATGGTAACTCAACAAAGTAATTCACTCTATATCCTCCAGCAAGAACAATCACAGAGTTAGATGAAAAATAATGGATTGATGATGACAATGATATATAGCCTCTCTTTACTATTTCAACCATTAGTGAAGATAGTCAAATTTTAAACTCAATGGAAAATTTTGAATCATCTCCAGAATATGAACATGATCAATCTCAAGAAAAATCCAATATTGAATATTTTTCATCTAGGCAGATGTCTCTTTATTCTATGGAAGAATTTGGTAGCTCTACAATTGAAATTTTTCCAGGAAAAACTTTGAACATAAACAATAACTTGGAGAGATTACAACAGGAAAAGTTAATCAAAACATTACAACAACATTCTTCTACATATGCATGGGAATACACTGACATGAAAGGAATTAGTTCTAAGACTTGTATACATCACATCTATATTGATGAAAATTGTAAACCTATCAGACAACCTCAAATAATGATGAATCCAAATCTTAGGGAAATTGTGAAAGAAGAGTTGCAAAAATTGTTGAATGTGAACATCATTTACCCAATTTCAGACAATCAGTGGGTTTCCCCTTTAGTGATTGTGCCCAAAAATAATGGTAAATGGAGGGTATGCATTGATTATAGAGAATTGAATAAAGCTACCCTAAAATATAATTTTCCTTTACCCTTTATAGATCAAGTATTGGATACATCAGCAGGTGTTATCACCATAAAAAAAAATTTATAAACTCTGAAAGTTTACCTTGTTCTAGTCATGGTGTCAATAGGTCTTGAGTCATTTCATTTATGAATTGGGTAAGTGATAGGTTAGAAGTCTTAAAATGTCATTTTCATTTCCAAATAATATCTTTAAGTCTCATCCCATGCTTTAAAGGTCCCATCATCCATTTAGAAGTCATTTTTTTAACCTTTAAAAAAAATCTTCTGCAATAAGCCACGAAACCGCAGTTTCGTAGCACAGCCAGTTGAAAAAACCAGTTTTACGCTACAAAAGCGCTGCTACTATCGTAGATCATATCACCGAAATTGCACTAAGCGTGCTACGAAAGCACAGATTCGTAGGGAAGTCATGTCAAAATATCAAATTTGTCAAAATCCGTTAGGTTTTCATCATTAGGAGTCAGTTATGGGTCATCTCCAAAACGTGTAACCATTCAAAATTATCATTGGAATCGTAGAGGTCTCATTTATGAAAGACAAGTTCAAATTTGAAAGACCTACATGCATTATTCACTCCAGTTTTCATGCAAAACAGTTCAACATATCTGTTTCAAGTTTTAATCTTATGGTTATCTTAAACCAAAGCTTTTCTCATCTTCTATCAAGCGAGGCTGAATGTTTTATCAATTGAGGCTGACTATTATCATCAAGCGAGGTTGATCTTTTGAATTCAAGCGAGGATGATCATTAAATTCTACAAGAAGCAGACAGAAATTTCCGAAGGAAAGAATGACAGAGGAGAAAAAGAATCATAGGTCAGGACATTGTTTAAGATTTGAACCTGAAAGCACAGGAGGAAGATCTGGAGATAAAATTGAGAGGATCTCAAGAAAGGTTAAAGGGGTAGTGAAACAAAGTGATTTGGGCAGCAAAACAAAGTGATAAATCCATAATCCAAATCTGATCAAGATGAAGGAAAAAGTTGATGAAGATTGTGTTTTTGAGGTCATATTCCTATGTTTTTGAAATGATATCAACACTTTAAAAGTTTAAACATCTCCAAGGTAATAATTTTGAAGAGATTTTCAACAAAACCACCTACACAGTGGTTTCGTAGCGCAACTAGTGCAAATTTGATCAAATGCACTACGAAATTGTTGAAGCAGCTTTTTCACCATGAAGAGAAAAACTCTGTTTTCTGGTTTTAGTAGTAAATTTCCAAGGAGGTTTATGGGAAACATAAAATCTAATTTTTGAAAAATGAAAGAGGTTTTTCTTCCTAACATAACTAACTACAAAAACCTCTCTCATTTTCTTCGAATTAATTATGAAGTGGGATATACAAGCCTTTATTTGAAGCCTTATTTTCAGAAAACAGAGTTTTCCTGTTTTACACATGTTGTTCAAAGACAGTTTCTGGACAGCAGGAGAAGTATTTCAAAAACCCAAGAGAGATTTTTATTAAAAACAAAATGGACTACAAAAACCTCCTTCAATTTCTCAAAATACATCATGGATGAAAAGATAAAGGCTCTGTCCCAAGACCTAATTTTCAGTGAAAAACGGGAATAACTTGCAACTGCTGAAGCAGTCTTCTAGCACATTTTCACATCAATTTTTGGGGGAAGTTTGATCAATTTTGATTTGAAATAGCTGGTAGGAGGGTAAAAATTGCATGTGAAGGTTTCATTGAAGAAAACAGGTCAAAAGCTAATTGAAAAAAGGATCAAAACACTGCGCTACGAAATTGAGTTGCTTTCGTAGCGCAGGTTTATCCTCTGTCCTTTTACATAATTCAAATTATAATTTCTGCACAGCTGGAAGATTGAAGATGTATGGTGAATTTTTTGAAACATGACACATATACATCTGATCTATTAATGATCAACGTACTCAAAACTGATAAAGGAATCAAAGGGGCTGAAAAGCAGGAAAACATGTTTCCTAGTTTTTAGGAAAACATTACTATCTACAACAGGGTTACTTCAAGTCAAATATGATCATCCAAATTCGAATTCATGGAAATTCAGGTGGCATAAGATGTAATAAATATTAGATAAGTTTGTTAGGAGGAAATTAAATAGTTTTAGTCCTATTTGGAATAGGACTGCTCATTAGGGTTCTAGTTGTTAATTTGTAATAAATATCATGTTTCATGATTAGGAAAGGTGTCAAACACTATGAATTCGAATTCTCTAGTGGAGGATGAAAGAATCCTATATTGCAAATGTTCTATATAGAGCATAAGGTTGAATTATACAGGGGTTGGACATTTCATTAGCAAAATATTGTGTTTTGTATGTCACTGTTTTACAGCTTAATACAGAGTTTCTTCTTAGACAACTCAAGATTCATAAGGAGTTCCTGTGTGTTATTGTTTTGATGGCATCCTTTCAATTCTTCTATTGTAGTGGTGTTTGATTATGATACTCAAAATTCATCAATGATGCTCTGACTTCCTTCATAATTGATCTGACTGTGTGTTTCAATGTTTTACATTTTTTATTCCATTGACTTGCACTCTAAATGCCTTGACTTCCATGCTAGGTAGACTGTGTTGATTTTGATAAAGATTACCATGACTCCATAATGCCCAATGTATACATGTTGATGTTAGTTTCAAGCTACAGGTTGGAAAATTTTATCTAAGCTTACCACTTTGTAAAGCTTTGGATTGACTGATATATACAGTAACAATACCACTTTCCTTTCACCTGAGATTCTTAGTGTATTTCAATGAGTTTATGTCCTATCCTTTGAAATTTTTTTCTTCCATATTTTAAGTGCTTATTACTAAGAATTCATGAATTTTCATGCTCCGACTTCCTTTAAGTATTTAGCTATGGTGAAATCTCTTTCATTATTTTTGCTTTCAATACCTTGATGTCTCATTACTCAGAATTTGTGTGCTACATGCTCTAACTTCCTTTGAACCTCAAGTTATTGGAATTTTCCTGAATGTGTTATTATTTCATTGAATTATATACAAGCCTCAGCTTCCACAAGGAGAGACTTTATCATCTTTATCCCTGTCACTGACTCCATAGCCCAATGGTAGCAAGTCTCCACATTTTCAACATGCAAACAAACAAAATCAAGACACATAGAGTTAGCCATCTATCTATATCATTATTCCATGTCAGTAACCCTTAAGAGAGCCCTGTCAGGCTGAGGAGGCTAAGCCTCAGTCAAAATATTGGTTTGAAATAGTTACACTGAAGTTGTCTGATCAGCAGCCAATCAGGTTTGATTTTGGTGATAACAGTAGGGAAGAAGTATTTCTCATTCCTGGATGGTTTTAGTGGTTATAATCAAATTCAGGTAGCACCTGAAGACCAAGATAAAACCACATTCACCTATCCATGGGGGACATATGCCTACCAAGTACTTCCTTTTGGATTGTGCAATGCACCTGCAACATTCCAAAGGGCAGTACTAAGAATTTTTTCTGATCTAATACATGATTGTGTAGAGGTGTACATGGATGACTTTACAGTTTATGGGAGTTCATTTGAAGAAGCTTTAGAAAATTTTGAAAAGGTTCTTAAAATATGTAAGAAAGCAAACCTTTCACTAAGCCATGAAAAATGTTTTATGATGTTTACAAAAGGGATTTTTTTAGGACATCACATTTCAGGAGATGGAATTAAAGTTGATAAATCTAAAGTGGAAGTCGTCTCCAAACTATCAATTCCAATTTGTCAAAAGGATGTTAGAAGTTTTCTAGGATTCACGGGATATTATAGAAAATTTCACTAAAATAGCATCTCCACTCTTCAAGTTACTTACCAAAGATTGTGAATTCAGTTGGAATCTGGATTGCCAATTAGCATTTGAAACTTTAAAAGAAAAATTTTCTGAAGCACCCATCTTAAGAGGTCCAAATTAGAAACTACCTTTTCACATTTCAACAGATGCTTCAGATACAGCTCTGGGAGCTGTATTAGGAAAAAAATATTTGATCCCCTATGCAATCTATTACACAAGCAAGAATTTGACTCCCACAGAGTTAAACTACACTGTAACTGAAAAGGAATTCTTAGTTGTTGTTCATGTTATCAATAAATTCAGACATTATATTACAGACTATGAAACCTTTGTTCATACAGATAACTCTGCAATCAGATATTTAATGAATAAATATATTACTAATGGCAGAGTTACAAGATGGTTATTACTCCTGCAAGAATTCAACATCACCGTTCTAGACTGACTTGGAAAACAAAACACAGTTGTTGATTTCTTGTCTAGAATTCAAAATATCAAAGATGACACTCCAGTTGAAGATAAATTTCCTGATGAATATCTTTTTCAAATAACTACTCAAACTCCTTGGTTTGCATATATTGCTAATTACTTAGTCACGGGAAAATTACCTTCACATTTGTTTCCTAGGGAGAAAAGAAAATTCATTCAAATAAGTGCAAGATACTCATGGATTACTAATGAATTGTATAAAACAGGTCTATATCTCATTATCAGAAGGCGTGTTCGAGAAGATGAAATGCCTGAAATTATTAAGGCATGTCATGATGAACCTTATGGTGGAAACTTTGCTAACAAGAGGACAGCCTATAAAATCCTTCATTTAGGATATTGTTGGTCATCCATCTTTAGAGATTCCAAAGAATATGTCAAAAGGTGTGACAGCTACCAAAGGGTAGGGAAACCTACTCCTTCAGATGAAATTCCATTACAACCTCAGGTACTCATTGAACCTTTTGAAAAATAGGCCTTGGATTTTGTTGGACCAATCAATCCACCATTTAAACAAAAGAAGTATATTTTGGTATGTATTGATTATGTCACTAAATGGGTAGAGGCTAAAGAATTACCTTTTGTTAATGAACGTTCTATAGTTAATTTTCTTTTTGAGGATATCTTCACTCGTTTTGGTGTCCCAAGAGAAATTGTGACAGATCAGGGATCTCATTTTACATCTAAATTGGTGAAAAGGCTCATGGAAGATTACAATATCAAGCACAGAAATTCTACTCCTTATCATCCACAAGAAAATGGTCAAGTAGAATCTACCAATAAGGTGATTGAAGGGATTCTCACTAAGATTGTACATCTACACAGAAGAGATTGGGCATAAAGGCTTCCTTAAACCTTATGGGCCTACAGAACTACATGGAGGAATACAACAGGACATACTCCCTATGAAATTTTTTATGGAAAGAAAGTCGTGTTCCCTATAGAGTTTCAGATTCGAACCTTCAAGATGGCAATATAATTGGGACTTGATTTATCAGAAGCACAAAAACATATATTGGAGCAACTCAATGAGCTTGATGAAATCAGGCAAGATGCAATCCAAAGAACCAGTATAGTCCAGCAGCAAAGGGCTAAATGGCATGATAAATATATCAAGGAGAAGAAGTTTCAAGCAGGGGATTGGGCACTTTTGTTCAATTCAAAATTCAAATATTTTCAAGGAAAATTTAAGACTCATTGGCTTGGGCCATATGAGATTGCAAAAGTATTTGATAATGGAGCAGTGAAGATAAGCACAATTGATGAAGAAAAGGTACCTCTTCTTGTGAATGGTCATCAGTTGAAAGTATATCATAAGCCAATTTCAAGAGAAGAGATTGTCAAGATTTTCCAAGATAACACTGATATGAAGTTAGTGAAGAAGAATTCTTCTTCTTCACTAACTTAGATTTTATTTTTCCTATAATATATATATAAATAAAAATAAAAATAAAAATAAAAAATGTATATGTATGAAAACCAATCAATGATTGGCATACTTATACAGAAAATACAAGGTGAAAATCAGATATTTCTGACATCTTATGTTTTCCATTTATTTTCTGCAATAAGTAGTAACATAGAATTGCATTCATATTCCATCTTTGCAGCTCATAATCTGCAAATCCATTCCATTTTACAGTTTCATTTCATTTCACAGTCATATTCCACTTTCATTCCATTCCACGGTCATATTCCACTTATATTCCATTTCACAGTCATATTCCACTTTCATTCCATTCCACAGTCATATTCCACTTACATTCCATTTCACATTCATATTCCCCTTACATTTCATTCCACAGCTATAATTCATTTTTTTATAGATCACATTATGTAGCTAATCACATTTAGCAGCTGACTACATTATGTAGCTGATCACATTATGCAGCTGACTACATTCTACAACTGATTACATTCTGCAACTGACTACATTCTGCAGCTGATTCTGTTCCATAGCCACATTATATCTCATTCAGAAGCTCTGACACATTTGTACAACCTACAAACAAATGGTGAATACAAGAAATTAAAGGACCACATTTTAAAGACCAACATGCTAAAAGGTACCTAAGGAATCAACACCAAAGAAACAAACAACGAAAAGTTTAGTTCTAAAGGTAAAGTTGAAAAAATTTGTTTTAATAGCAAGATTAAAAAATTAGCATGTATAATATGGATGGTCATATGCTCCCTTGACAGATCATCATTTGATTTGATTGCGATTTCCATCATACCACATATCAACCACATCCTCTGCATTATGTTTCATAATGGTCCACAATTGACTCCCCCATTGATGATTAACAATCATGACCTGTTGACGTGACATATTTGTCTACGTTTCTTCAAAAACCCAAGCCATACCAACTATTTATTCCTACAAACCCTCGATACCTTTCATCAAATCCGTAACCAAATTCATTTCATAAACAGAGAAGGATAATTATGAAGGTTGAGAACTCTTCATAATAGAGGGCATGGGACTAATAGTCAGATCAGAACCAGTGGAAACAAAATATATGGAAGGATACCCTCAGATCAAGGAAATGTTGCAGAAAGCTGGATGGCTCAAATTCATAGAGAAATTTGATGGTTTTCACAAAGATATTACAAAATCTTTTGCTCGGTCTTTTGATGGCACAGAAGTGGAAATTGGAGACATCAAGTTCATAGTTACTGAGACATTCATGTCCAAAGCCACAGAACTTCCAAGGCTTGGCGAAAGGTGGTTCAAAAACAAGGAGTTTCACAATGAATCATGGAAATTTATCCTCAAAACCCCAAGTGTGGATGTCTCTATTTTCAGAAAAGGTATCCCCAACGCAGCCCTTAAAAATAAATGGAGGAATATGCTCTTGGTTTTACAGAAATTTATCGCCTGTGAAGGAAGGTTTGGTTGCATATATGTATATCATATTTGGAATACTAATGAATTTCTTAGAGAATGGTGAAATAAATCTTCCCTTCTTTCTGCTAAATAGCTTAAAAAGCATGTCCACAAACGTGCAGAAGAGAATACAGTTTATAGATAACACCATGCATCATCACGGGTTGGTAAAGATACTTGTTGAGTTTCATTTAAAAAGCATAGGAGATACCTGGGAGAATTTTCTTATTAGAAACCATTTTCAAGAGGCACCAAAACAACCTAAAGAAGACAATGTTAGAAAGAGCAGAAGGAAAAAAACTGATACAAACATTATAGACAAACCTACATCTTCATTACAGAAAAATGATGAAAATATCATCTCTGAAGAGCTGACAGAGAACAGAAAGAAAAATAAATTTAAGACAGGAGGTAAGATAAGAAATAGGAGCAAGGATACAAATGAATAAAATGAGAATCCTCTACAACTGAGAAGGAGCTCCATACTCCAAGGCTCAATGAAAAAAACACTACAAAAATAGACAAAGTTTGTAAGTTTAGATGAAGAAACTCCAATACCATCTCCTGTCAATATTTCTCCTCCACACAGTCCTCAAAATTCTCCTATTCATAAATTTGAAGGTAGCCCCAGAAGAAAATATCCAAGCATAGACCCAATACAACAAGAAATATATGATTACATAGAATCATTGGAGAAGAGAAGTGCAACAGTGAATCCTATCAATCCATAAGAACCTCTAGTTGAAACTCTAAAATAGGAAATTTATGAACTAGAGATATTGAATAGGTGTATTAAATAGGAGAATGAGGCCTTGAAGCAGCAAAACAAGTTGGAAAAGGTAATTAGTGACAATACCATTCTGCATTTAGTATTTTGGTACAAAAAGAACAAGAAGTTGAAAAGAAATAACAAGTCACTAAAAAAGACAATCATTAATCTCAAATACAAGCTTCTTATGAGAAAGCCCGGGATGGAAACCACTTCAAATAAAAGCAAAAGAAGAAAATTGGATGTGTTAGCAGAAGTGTCTGAACAAATGCAGTAGAAGAGGAGAATTCACATTTTTCGTAAATTGCATGAGGACATGCAATGACTTCCCAGTGGGGGTATGTTGAACCTCAGAATTATCCTCTCCCTGACACCCTTTCTCACCTTTTTCCCTTATTTTCTCATAAGTTTACATACTCCAATCAAAGATAAATGTCATGTTTTGTCTCAAGGAATTCATTTCAATGATTGTCATATTGTATTCTAATGTTCTTGCTATTTGAATAGATTTTTGTAATTTGACTACATAATGCAGCATATTCTGCAGCTAATCGTGGATTTCGTAGCTACTCTCATGGTCTGACAGGTTCCAGGGTTCGAATGGAGAAATGAGCCACATGGGCATTTCTAGAATCATCTTGGAATGGATTTTGTCCTATTTACTCGATCCAAATCGATAGAAAAGGAGGCCTAAGATCATGGTCAAAGGTGTGCTCAAAGAATGTTAGCCGCAAATAGAAAGACTCTTGATTTTCTCTATCATAGAAAATCAAGAATTAAACAATCAAATTGCAATTCTATAAGTCAGACTAGCCACCTGTAGGAGAATTAGCTCATAGACAGTTATGTTTATTTCCTTTAAATACAGGTTGTACAGAACCGAGAATAACTAAGTTAAGTTTTAAGTTAAGCTTTTTCTAAAACGTTGTATTGTTTTAAGACTTCGCTATGCTATAATACAAGGATCGTGTTCATGCCAATGATTACTTAAGTGTGTCTTTAACCAACTAGTATTTCAACCGAATCAGTTGCAGAGGGCCCCTGCACTAGAGGAGGTTTTTCATTCATTATTTTTAGTTTAATTTCCTTACTCTATTTTTGTCAGTTTTATGAAGTAGATTAATGTTACATTTCAGTTTTTTATCATTAGCATAACGTTAAATCATAATTGTGTAAGCCTTTCTCTTCTAAAACATTTCGTGAAGATAGATCTTTCTATTTTCAAATTGAATCAAGTTTGAAGCAATAAGAATTCACAGTTATTTATTTTTCCTTACTGTTTTGTCATTTACTTTCCTAGATTAGAATTACCAATTAATTATATCAATGGATGTTCTCAAAGGTCATTTCAAGAAGATGATTCTAAACTAAATTATTGAATGTCTAATTCATACAGTTATTCAGTTTTCCTCTGCACTTTTTACTTGCTTTCTAGGAACTTAGAAACTAAGGTATAATTGATTTCTTACACACCATCTCAAGAGGGTAATACTTCATATTGAATGTTGGAGTAAATCAAACATACATTAGTTGTTTTTAAGCCTTAACTTTGCATTCTTAATTTACCTCTATTTTTAGATCCTCATTTAATTGTATCACTGATGTTCCTAAATTTCATTCCAAGAATTTGATTCTATCATATTTCTAAATTGAATGATTGAATGTCTAATTCATGCAATTACTGAGTTTTCATTTGCATACTTTACTTGTTTAGATCATTAGGTATAATTGGTTACTTAACATCATCTCAAGAAGGTGACACTTCATAATTGAATGTTGGAGTAACTAAATATATAGTATTTGTTTTCCTTTGCACACTTTACTTGCTTTTCTAGAACATTAGAAGTTAAAGGTGTTTTTAGTTGCTTACACATCATCTCAAGAAGTTGACACTTCACATTGAATGCTGGAGTAACTAAATATACATTAGTTGTTATATTTTTCTGCTTTCACTTAGAATAGCACTGAAATTTCAACCTCAGATATAAGATTCATCCATGGAATATAACTAATGATAAGGTAGAAATCATTAAGATAGATGCTCTGTTTTTCAAATTAGATTTTAACTAGCCAACAGCCTTTGATTTATTTTTATGTAAATTAGTTTAACTTAGGAACACTTCATTTTCTTCCTTCTTAAAATTTATTAGATTCATTTAATTTCTTTCATAGTTTTTAGATTAACATTTTTAAACATCAAAAACAAAACCCCCAAAACAAAATAAAAATACATACAGCAAAGTAGGAAAAAGGTTAACTAAGCATATATAGTGCACCACACTTCATCAGTTTACAAACCTCGGTCGATAATTTATGTAAACAATTGAAGACATTAAATTGAATAAACATGATGCTTTTAGTTTAGTCAATGAATGATTATGCTACATAGGCTTGCGACCTTCATCTGCATAAACCATATTAACATGCAAAGCATCATACATGATATGTGTTTATGTGTCATTGGTACCAAAAATATAAAGAATTGGATAACTACCAGAATTATCTAAGCATGTCAACTCTAGGTTTCCCATTTAGGACTCATCAAATTCATTAACATAAAATATATATTTTAATCCATTTCTTCCATTAGGAAAAGCATTTGTATCAAAATTTGGAACATTTCCTTAGACAGATTACATAGTTGAATGGCATCAAAGTTAAGGTATTTCAGTATCATTAGGTTGGATTTGAACATCATCATCACTAAATCCATCATTGTCACTTAAATAAAAAATTTAATTAATTTTAGACAATTATTATGACCTTTGTCATTAAATTGATAATTGTCAACTGATTTTTAGTCGCTTTTTTAATCTAATTTTCCCTTTAGAAAGTATTTAGAAAGCTACATCCACAAATTTTGGTGGGAATATTTATGTGGCAACATATTGGGGTTTCTGGTTTTCTGTGATTCTTATTTGAGTCTACAAACCCTCCCACACTGTCAATGCATGCATCTACTATAGCCATGTCAAATTTCAGTGCGTATGAACAAAAATTGAAAAACAAATGATGTTGGCCCCATTCATAGGTCACTATGTGCGGGGTCAATTAATTAGACCATAATTTCCACCACTAATTATTAGTAAATTTTAAACAATGGATTGGTCCTTAGCTGGGGTAGGCCCACAATTGGTGAATAGTAGTAAATGATTTCATATCCTTCACCTTTATGTTATAATTTTGTCGTTTTATTTTTTAAATTTTATTGTGAGTTGTATTTGAGTCTCAAAACCCTCCCATTTCTCCAATGCATGCATCTACCATATCCGTGTCAAATTTCAATGCATACTCATTACAAATTTCAATGCATACAAGCACAAACTGAAAAAACAGAAAAGAAAAGAAAAAAACAAAACAAAAACAAAACAAAACAAAACAAAACAAAAAAAAACAAAATAACAAAAAACAAAACAAAACAAAACAAAATAACAAAACAAAAAAAAAAACATAAACAAAAACAAAAAAAAAACATAACAAAACAAACAAACAAAAACAAAACAAAACAAACAAACAAACAAACAAAACAAAAAACAAAAAACAAAAACAAAAAAAATTAATGTTGGCCCCATTCACGGGTTACATTGTGGCGAGCTCAAGAGACTTATGCAGCCCTCTCAAAATTGATTCGCTGAAACTTGATCGGGGTGCCCAGTGGAAAACGTCGCGCGACAGGTTGAGGATGGCCGACAACTAGAGGCACGTGACGACGTGTCCCTACCTACCATCATTCATTAAACCTGCAGCGAGAGCATGATGGTACCTTCACATGCCGGTTCATAATGGCAGCAAAGGAATTCCAACTAACCAAGTGAGAGCGACATGGGAAATAGCGGCAGAGGAGGTTAAGGAAAGACGCAAAGGCTCGATGGCAGAACATTCTTCCTAGTAGTAGCATTTGCGAAGGATCAGAAGGAATTGTTGTAGGTCATGCCTTGCCAACTCTGCAACAATCACGCTCTCAAGTTCAGTGCTATGTAATGGTTCTGGTTCCTGTCCTTGTCAATTTACCCACTATTATCTGTAGAGGAAGGATATAAGGCATGCATCTGTGTTGTTGCGAGAAGGGTAGGAAAAATTATTGCTTTGCTCTCAAGCACTTGAATGTAATCTTTGGCATTGAATTTGCATGTAGAATGTTTAAAAACCAGATATGTTCATCCCTCTAAAGGCCATTGAGCGTTGTTTCAGAACACCCTGTAGGATTTGGCTTTTGCGGTTTCTCATTCAGAGTCTCTTGCCTCATTTTCTTCATGCCTCTATGATATGTTACGAATGGGTGTCTCAATTTTATGAAATCTCTTGCATGCATCGCCATGAAAAAATGAAAGGCGTCTTTCATTTTACCTCTGCCCATTATGACCGGGGTAGACAGGATTTTAAAACTCGCAATTTTATAAATTGGGTTAGTCATTATCTTACGTCTATTTTCCTGCATGTCAAATTAGTAAATACTATGTGTGGAATGGTAGATAGGGAGAATTATACTCGTAATGATAACTCTGGTCAGTTGCATTTTTCAACCAAAAAGGTAATTAGTCACAATGGTTTAATTACCTGCCTCTATAAAATGATATGCATGCATATTTTCTTGGCTTACTCCACTATGGCGATGGGACCCATTGAATTTCCTAGGTTCTCTGTTACTAATATACCACCATCTACAGGCCCTCTGACAATATCTGCAGGTTTAGTTCAGCAGTTATTTGAGCTCTTCGTCCCAAGTATAACAATGGTGAAAGGGAAATCAGCAAAACGTTAGCCCAAGGATAAAGGAAAGCATAAGCTTTCAAAAAACATGGGCGAGCCAAGCAAGCGAGGTAGAAATATGAAGAAATAGATAATGGAGAATATCTTGGAAGTTTACTCTGCAAGAAATCCTCCACAGATTCGAAATGTAATTCAGGGATGGGAGAGAGAAAGTAACAGTAAGACATAATACATAGAGGCCCAGGAGAAAAACATGGATTTTATTGTTGACCCCGGGAATACAAGAGGACGTCTCTCTCTCTTTCATCAATCCATCAACATGTATTGGACTCTGAAATGTGTGTTGGCCAAAGCGCTGCAAAGTTTACAGGCAAGTGAAGGCAGTCCCGAAGTGGTCTCAATACTATAGGAAATTAAAAAATAAATTCATGATATAAGGGTGTCACAGTATCATGCCACAGCTCGCATTGGCAGAATCGAAAGGCATCTTCAACATATGCAGCAAGTCGACATGTCAGGCTCAATAGCAAAAGATCCGACACCGATTGACTCTTTAGATGGTTAACATATGATGCTCTAAGTTTTTATGATTTTTGCGGATAGCTTTTATGTTTCATGTTGTCAAATACACTTTGTTTCAAACAGTAAAATGAGCATAGCGGCTAGTAGACGAAATAAAAAATTTCAATTTTGGATGGAAATTAATGCTCTAAGGTGGCCAACATACCTGGTTTCCTACAGGCAGGTTGAGGCCACAAAATACATATATGTCGCAACTTGCTCTCTCTTTTTGATAAATAGAAAATGGTAAGGAACTACTAAATTTACAAAAAAATAAAAAAACACTTTCATATTTGAAAAATCTATACAAATACCTCTTTCTCCTTGTTCACGGTAAAGCAAGATGGAAAAATTTGGGTGATCTCCCTTGATTTTTGAATTCTTTCTATGCGTAGTATTTGAGTTTGCAAACCCACCCACACCGGAAATGCATGCATCTACTATATCCATGTCAAATTTCATTGTGTACGAGAAAAAATTGAAAACAAATCAACTTTGGCCCCATTCATAGGTCACTATTTACACGGTTAGTTAATAAGAACATAATTTCTGCCACTAATTATTAGTAAATTTTAAATGGTGGTGGGCCCACAACTAGAAAATAGTAATAAAAAATTCCATCTCCTTCACATTTATGTTATAATTTGAGTTGTTTTAATGTTTAATTCTTCCTATGAGTTTTATCTACGTCTCAAAACCCTCCCATACCATCATTGCATGCATCTACCATATCCATGTTAAATTTTAGAGCATACGAGCACAATCTAAAAAAAATCAACGTTGGCCCCATTCATAGGTCACATTGCAATGAGCTAAAGATAATTATGCGGCCCTCTCAAAATCAATTCATTGAAACTTGGAATTAATAGAGACAATGCAAAACAATAAATTATAACACTTCAGATTTGAAAAATCGCTACAAATACCTCTTTCTCCTTGTTCACAGTGAATCATGATGGCAAAATATAGGTGATCTCCCTTGATTGTTGAATTATTTCTATGAGTTGTATTTGAGTCTCGAAACCCTCCCACACCATCGATGCATGCATCTATTATATCCATGTCAAATTTCAGTTTGTACGAGCACAAATTGAAAAAATTTCAATGTTGGCACCATTCACAATTCACTGTGTCGGGTCAATCAATTAGAGCATCATTTCTACCACTAATTATTAGTAATTTTTAAGCGTTGGATTGGTCCTTGTCTAGGGTAGGCCAACAATGGGTAATAATAAGCTTGAGATAGGTGTATATTATTGGTTCTTAGCCATCATTTTTGCATTCATGGGGACTCATATACTTTGATATTGGAATAATGAGCATACGAGAGATATAATAAATTATGTCATGTATTGGTCATGATAATAAGTTTGAGATCAGTGCAAATAATGAGCTTCTATTATTTTCAAGAATAATATAATATTCTCTACTGGACAAGGCTAACCACGTGAAGGTGGAAGCTCATATGGCCCCTCCCCCCCTCGCTCACATCACTCTTAATATTCCCAATGCCAAATTTATCTACTATAAACTATTTGAAAGCAACATAGTAAAAATCAAGCATATATAGAAATTACTAAGAAAAAATAATTTAAATGAAAGAGAAAAAATGTACAACTGAAACATATAAATGCATACCTCATACATTATAACATTTCCATGTCATTAATCTCATTCTTTATCCAAATCAACATTTATGTCATTCGATTCAAAAATGACATTAAAACGATCAACCATTTTAGCATCATCATCAATGTCATCATTTGGTTCAAGTTCTTCATCAAACAGTACATCATCGATGTCATCTTCATCGATAACATTGTCTTGAACATCTCCTTGAACTTTTTTGACATATTTGTGATTTGAGACGTGATCAACTATCTACTGATCTACATCATCATCCTCTTCATAATTATCATCTCCTTGCGATATATTATACTCTACTAGCCTTCCTCTTGGATCATATATAACAACATATGACCAACCTGCTCTACATGGAACCTTTAAGTAAAAGACATGTTTGCATTGGCTTAGAAGAACATAGTGATCCAATTTAGGGTCAAATGACCTCGTATTAACCACGGAAAAAACAGTATCATGTTGAATAACAGTTCTTTCAGTGTCATTTTCATTCATTCGTAGCGTAAACCATTTCACTTCAAATAGAACAAATTTGAAGGAATCAAAATTGCACTCAAGTATGTGATCCAAATACTTATAGTATCAATTTTCATATAATTGTGGACATGTGTAACTTCTAGAGGAAACATTAGTGACCTAGAATACTGCAATTATCCCACAATCAAAATTTTTCCTCTTTTCATCAAACTTTTTGATGTGAAATTTACATCCATTGTACCACATAGCCTTGTGGTATTTCAAATACAATATGCCAAACACATAAAATACATTTTCAATTAATAAAAATGTTCATATATATAAATTGTAAAACACACTTTCATTCACATTAATAATATGTTTATAAAATAACTTAATATAATATTGCAAGTCAATGAAAATGCATGCTTGCATATTTATCTTTCAAACCATTTTCTAAATCAATTTCTCTCTGCATAAGATTGGCATATTGGGCACGATGAGCTTCTTTAACCAACACAGACACCCCTTGCCATGATAACGTACCATGATATTGTTCACATATTTTAATCCATGGCTTCATCCAATCAAGATTGTTTGCAATATATAAATATCGTGCATCCCACTCTCAACCAACTGTATCACAAAATCATAATTCACAAATAAATATTAGTTACCATGGTCAATATTAATAAGTGATGAAAAATTTTAAAAATAAGTAAGTATGATATACACAAAAATGAATATCTATATCCACATTAAATATTTAATTACCGTTCACTTTCGTTTTTCTACCCTTCCCCAATAGGTGCCCCCTTTCAAATTTGATGGAGTTCATATCCCAAATGTGATCTACATGTATATTTTTTGTTAATATAAGAATATAGTGGCTAATATAAACCATGGATTGATATGCCATATATCCCTCCATAATAGAACCCTCAGGATGTGCTCTTTGTCAAACCAAAACCATTAATGATTTCAAGTGCCTCTAAATCATCCACATTGACCTTGTGTGTATAAGTCCACACAATTCAATCTCATCAACTTACTGTATGAGATATCGTTCGTGTGCATTAAAAAATGTCGTCAGTAAATAATTTTTCATTTCACATATTAGTCAATGAATTTCTCTCTTCCAATGATTTATATCGTCTTTATGTATTTCTTTCAATGACAACTATCTACAGACGATGCAAGAAAATAACATGTTTCAAAAAAATATAATATATTACATTATAAGTAAAATGCACGTCATTAATTTTATGCACACCTAATTGAAAAAACACTCGACATATAAATCTCTACTTACCTCATATATTTTCCAAGATCATATATAACTTGTTTGACGTTGTCTTTGAATTCGTCTAGGAGAGATAGAGGTAGAACATACTGTAACAATAAAATTGAACTGTTATTTGTTTAATCATAAATATGTATATATACCAATATAGAAACATATATACCAAAATAATTTCCTTAATGAAGGTATGTCAATCATGTGGTTTTACCCACCAAATTCATGTTTCTTTGTTAAGATATTATTTATGTTTGAAGAAAATCTTGTGAGAAATTTAATTCTTTTAATGACCTCTTTTAGATCATTGGTTTGCTTCTCTGTTAATAACCATATAATTTTGTTTCAGTTTCCAACGCTACTTGATCGTATCTCACTGTTCATTACAAGATTGTCTTCCACAATGTCATTACAAATTTTGAGTATTTTTTCATTATCCCTCCTACCATCCATGATCTGCCATAATTTTTTTGTCACATTCTTCCTAATATGCATTGTATCAAATAAATGAGCTATTTTTAGGTTCTCATAGTATGGAAGCCTCATGAATTGAGTGGGATAACTTTTCATTACCTATGGAAGCTCATGGCCTTCATGATGATTTCTGTTGTATTCCAACTTCCATAGGTGAGGTGTCATTCTTCATGGTTTTAAACCAAAATCTTCTTTCCCATAGAAAATATTTTTTCCAGTAGCACGATACCAATGGTTCTTAGAGAGGAAGTTCCTATACTCACCAAATACCTCATTTCCTAAACTTTTTGAACAATGATATTTCATCTTAGGACCACGAACTGGACATGCAAAATTACCCTTTGTTTGAAGACCTGCAAGAGATGGATTAATGTCAATTAATATAAATTGAGGGATTATTTAAAATAAATGCATGAAATGATCTAATTAAAATAATTATATAATATTAAATTGCATGGAATGTTACATACCACAAAATTTTTGTAGCCCTCGAGCATCATGAATTTTCCATACAAGTATTCCATGGAATTTAAGTTGTCTTTGCCCTAACTGTTTACAAATTTCATACATAGTGATGTCAGCCCATAACTTCATTAACTCATCGATAAGAGGCTAGATATATTCATTCATATATTTAACTCGGTACTTCCCTAATTATTTGAAATTACACATAATTACTACTATGATATGTACATATAAGTAAATAAATAAATTTAACATTTTATGCATCAACAAGACAAATGAAAATGTTACAATATTAGAAAATTTAGTGTAACAAATACCTAGAACAATCATTGTCAACATAATGTGCTCCCTCTTTGTTGACATACACGGAGGAAGTTATTGTTGATAACAAAAATTGGCCACACTATGTAAATAGACTTGAGCTCTCCAAATGGATTAACACTATTAGTGGCCACTGAAAGCCTAACATCACAAGATTCATCTTTAAAATGTGGCCATTTTTCCTAAAATTTCCTAAATGCATAAACATTTTCTGGAATTCGAAGAAAACCATCTCCACTTATCTTTCGTTCATGTTAATCCATAAAAAAAATTATGATGAAGAACCTTCCAAGGAACCTTTTTTGTTACTTGATCAATTCGATATCTATTGTAGTCACATTTCGGGCAGTTTGTTTTCGATGCATGTTGTCCATAATATATAATATGGTAATTAGTAAAAGCATCTATAGCTTGATACTCCATTCCAATTTCTTTCATAATGGAATATAAATATCTGTATGTGCAAGGTAACAGTAGTAACATAGACTCACCTAACAATCTATTACAACATTAAAAAAATCACTAATTAGTGTAAAGAATATGAATCATAAATGTTGCATTATTATTTTACACATTAATTAACACAACAACAAAATGAAAAAAAAAATCAACCTTTCATGTGATGAAACATATTAGATTATACCTTAGGGTCTGTGTCATGCAAGTGTTTGACAAACCATTCAAAACCTTTAAGTTCACCAACAATAATATAGCAAAGAGAATATTTTCTCTTGAGCCTTCATAAAGTGGTGTCACTGCATTTTTTAGCATATGTTCATCATCACGCATAAAGCCATTGTTCTCGTGATGGCCAAAAAAGTCTTGGATCAATTCATTTGTACTATCATCTTGAACTATGTCATTATTGTCATCTTCATCCATAATACCATTATCTTTCTCCTCAATATTCACTTGATGTTCTTGAACTTGTAGAACATTATCTCTAGTACGACTACTTGGTGCAATCAGATCATATTACCTAGGGGGGCACCTTGAATTTATAATAATTACAAACAATCATGTGAAATTAGTTTGCAAAAAAAACATTATGACAGTAAAAAAATTAGAAATACAATTAATATAAAGAAAATATATATGATGGTTCATAAATAGCTTACCACCGAATGGGGGAGGTTGTAGCGGGAGGGATACTATATGGTTCCAATGGAAAAATGGTGCATCAATTCGCTTGGGGTATCGTAATAGAAACCAACAACTCTGTTGAGTTCTTAGCCTTATGGAAAGGTCTTTAAATTGTGTTGGAACTAAAAACCACAAAACTTAATATATTCTAGGATTCAATGTTGGTTATTCGTCAATTCACAAAGGTTGATTCATTCATCTCAAGAGATTCAACGACTACCATCCAAAGGATTCCTTCCCTGTTAACAAAGTTTGAAGGGGTAATTTTCTTTCACATCCTCTGACACCTGAACTTAGAGGCTAACACATTAGCAAATAAATGGTCTACGATGACCCAAGGAGAAATTAGTCTTAATCAACGGAAGTGTTTCATCCCAATCCCTTAAAATTTTAATTCCCAACTCTATGATTCTCCAATATGTCAAGTGTATGGTGTCATAGACTCTTGGTGGTTTGGGTCATTAGGATCCTCCTTCCAAAACCATTTCCCTATCTCCTCGACATCGAAATTGCAGTAGGAGTAACAATTGTTTAATGATAAAGTACAGGTGGATGCATCCCAAAATTATCCTCTATAACTCTGGTCTTTTCCTCTTAATGGAGGATCACTTGGATCATGTTTAAAGCCACTGTAATAAGGATGTTAGAGCTCAATCACAAAGGAATAATTTAATTCACCTGAATCGAAACATACCACAATTGAAACTCTCTAGTTTTAGTGGTTTTGTAATGAGGAATTTATTCTTATCAATGCAGGTTGGCTCATGCCAATCTCCAAGACATTTCTTTATATGGAACTCATAGAAGTGATAGAGATGATGGTTAATTATGCATAGGCATTGCTAGCCTCAATTAACAGGCTCAAGGATATGGTGGAATGACTGAGAAGTTATTTTCAGATGTTCATGGAGGAAAAAATTCTCACTCATTGAGTGGAAACAGAGGACAACTTGGATGATATAAGGGAGGAAATTATCCTTCTCTCGAATCGTGTTTTTTCTTTGGAGGTATCGTCATCCGAGGTAGATGGAAATTCAAATGGAACTTAGGCTCCAATTTCATCTCTCTCATGGAAAAATAGCTTATCGCCCATGGGGACTTGACGAGGGTGGACACAATTTTGGGTGACTCCTTTTTAGACTTCAAGTTTATTTGGATTTTTGCAACTAGTTTTTTTCTTATCTTCTAATATATAGTATGATTTTTTTTAAATGTATATGGTTGTTGGGGTCTTATTGTAGAATCTATAGTTGTAAAAAAAAAATTTTATATTCTAGGGCATCATTTCTCAACATAGTAAATTCTTATTTTACTTTGATATAGATACATATTCTTTAAATGAGAACAAATGTAAGGGTGATGGGCCCTCTCTTGCTTTATCTTTAATATAAGCATATACATATATGTTCCTTTAAAAAAATAGTTTACCATTCGATGATATTTGTTCCCTGCTTTAATGTGCTCATTTTTCCTACAATGTTTATTAGCTATTTCATATGAAATTGTTCGCATACCTCTTCACCCGCAATATTGCAAGGGAAATAACATTTCCCATCATTGACCTATGGCTGATTAGTTCCCCATCTAATGTTTTTTGACATTCTTCCAAGCAAAAAAAAATTATATAAACCAAAATAGGTATAACCTTTCGGAATTATTATTCTTATAACAAATATTTTGACAACATCTCTTACATGCGTAATATTTATAGATTTATTTTTCATCGGAATTTCAATGTTAGTTTACTAGTCAAATGAAAAATGACCAGTCAAGCAAACGGTCAATTTTTTGTCGAAATACTGACTCGATATAGATTTCTCGTCGGACTTGTGACGCAAAATGGAACATTCATATAGTCGTCAGAAGAAAAATTCCATCTCTAGAAATATTTGTTGAAATTCCGATGGTCGACTGTCATAATTCTGACTCCGTAGAAATATGCCATTGGAATTTTGATGAACACGAGGACTTTACACAAACAAAATTTTTAAAAATGAAATTTTTATTTACCTTTGCGACAGTATGGGTCATACTGTTGGACTATATCATCGGAATTTAGTCCTATATGTAGTAGTGAAAAAACTCAGAGCATTTGTAGTAGACATTTGAGGGGATCATAACTTTATAAAATTAGATTTGAAATTTTTACCAAAGCTTGTGAGTTATCCCAATCTAAGAGGAAGTTAAAAAAAATTGCAAGCTTTGCAACAAAGCTCATAAGGTTTGCATTAGACATTAGATGGGACCATAACTTGATAAAATTTATGAAGAGCGCGCTCTGCATCTAGCTCTCGACAATCACTCTTTGGATAAAAACTTGTGCCAAGAATTTCCCTTATTCATACAGGAAAATTCATGAAGGTAAGTGACTATATTCATATAAGTAATCTCATATAAGTATGTCATTATAGAAAATTTCTCTTATGGAATTGATTGTTACCAGAATTATCACACTTCATTACAACATGATTCTTACCAACATTTACTAACCTTAAAATTGATGTAAACATTGTTTCCTACACCTAAAAGATGTATAAGCTTCAATTTCAAATCCTCAAAATAAGGTAACTTATGACATTATTCATTCTCAGGTAAATATACATAATTACCAATAGTTGTTTCCAACCTTAATTTATGCATTTCTTAGCACAAATATAGGTAAGAGTAATTCAGTAAAAATGCAAATTTAGGTAAGGGATTATGCAATGAATTAATTTACTTCATAAATTTAATTATTCCTAACAAGCTATAAAATATACTTTATATCTAGACATGAATAAACATATATATAGGCCATAATCATATGAACAAACTTTCACTATGATAAATTAAACATTACAACTTTCACTCCCCCCCCCCCCCCACTATAGTATTAGCCAAGCTTTCTCGTGATTTTATTATGCCTCTAATACTTATATTATCCCTTGGTATGTAGTAAATATTCGAGTCATGCATTAGCATATATTTACTTTTTCTATAGACTTACACTTCTATGGATTTTATTGAGATTTAAAGCATGTAAAGCTCATACAAGCTCAATGTTTTATATTATAATAGACCCAAGTCTTACCCAAATAACTGTGAAAACATGGGAGGCAACAAAATAATAAACATGTACACATTTATGGTACCATAATAGATTTTCATGACAGTTTAACGCATGTAAAATATTCTAAATTTCATACAAGAGAAAACAAACTTTTTCATCTATAATTTTACCAATAAAAATCCAGATAGAAAATGAGCAGTAATCATAAGGATCCAAGGAAACACTTACCTAAAATTTTAAGCTAACAATTGACTTGGGAATGAGCCTTTTCCACCTAATCATAAGCACATCTGCACCAATTCTCTCTATAGTTGGCCACACTATGATACCATACAGAGATATTATTAACTCAGACAAAATTAGGATGAGTGAAGGCACCTCTCTTTTACAAAGTCCAAGCAGAGGACAAACTCATAACAGAGGCCAAAGCAGAGGTGGAGGACAGTATCAAGGTAGAGGATAGTCTCAAGGCAGAGGTAGATATTTTAGTCAATTTTTTTGCAGGAGATGTAACAAAGTTGGCCATTATGTAGAAGATTGTAGAACTTCTATTGATAAAATTCACAAGTTTCATCCAAACTCTGCACAGTTTGCAAATGATGAAGATGATCCTGATGGTTCAGAATATGTCTTCACCAACACAAAATCAGCAACTTTACAGGTTTCAAGCTTTCTTAGAAGTGATTATGAAGATGCATGGATTATGAATACAGGCGCAACTCAGCACATGAATTTTCGATGAGATTTCTTTTGGAGCTTCCAACAATGCTATCTCAATTGAATCTATTTGGCTACTAAAACAAAAAATACTCCTTCTGGAAAAGGAGTAGTTAAATTTTTTTTTACCTAGAATTGGAGAAAGAATGATTTCAAATGTATGGTATGTCCCAACATTTAAGCAAAATTTGCTATCTTTAGTCACAATTCGACAAGTGGGACATATGGTGATTATGGAAGATGGCTTAGTTAAAATTAACTCAGTCAAATAGAATATGAAAACAGTAATGAGAGGTTATGAAGATGGAAAACTGTTAAGGATGAAAGGGGCAGTTATTCCAAGAAGTTTTGACTTTGCAGGAGCAGCAAGTACAGACATTTCACCGATCAGATTGTGGCATGTAATATATGGCCATCTCAACTTTTACAGTCTCTCTCAGTTACAAAAACAGGGAATGGTTAAGGGACTTCCAACCTTCAAAAGGGAAAATGAAAAATGTGAAGCTTGCATTTATGGAAAACAACATCGAGAGACTTTTCCCACAAGTTCATGGCGCGCAAACAGCCATTTGCAATTGGTTCACAGTGATATTTGTGGACCCTTACCAACTTCGCTAGGAGGATGCAGATATTTATTACCCTTTGTTGATGATTTTAGCAGGATGATTGGGTATGTTTTTTGAAGCAAAAGTCAGAAGCATTTGAAAAGTTAAAAACTTTTCGTCAACTTATTGAAAATGAAGTAAAGGAGAAGATTGGCACTCTTAGAACTGACAATGGCGAAGAATTCACTTCAACTGAATTCAAAATGTATTGCATGGATAATGGCATAAAATTACATCTTACCAATGTCTACACTCCACAGCAAATTGGAGTAGTAGATAGAATGAACAGTACCTTGTTAGGAATGGCGAGATTTATGTCAACATTCAAAAAGTTAAGTCCTATATATTGGGCCGAAGCAATTCATATTGTTGTCTACTTAAGGAACAGATCTCCCACTACTTCTTTAGACGGAATCACACCTTATGAAGCTTGGTTTGGCTTCAAACCTCGAGTTAAAAATCTCAGAGTTTTTGGATCAGTATGTTATGCCTTAGTTCCGAAGGAAAAACAAAATAAGCTTGTCTCGCGAAGCTTGAAGTGCACAATGATTGGGTATTCTGATGAGAACAAAGGGTACCGATTTTTGTCGAATGGGAAATTTATTGTAAGAAGAGACGTGATTTTTGACGAAAATGAGAGTAAGAGTGTTGAAGAAGTAGAAAGTCTTCTTAAAAAGTTAGAAACAAAAGGTGATAAAAGAAACGGGAATCTTCAAAGTCAACGAAATTCACAAAATTGGTATGAACTTGAGTTTCCTTCATCTGAAAATGATTCATCCAGTCCATCTTCTTCACCAGTGTCATATGGGCCTTCTAGCAGTTCATCCAAATCTCCTAGCAGTAGCAGTCCTTCTGAAAATGGCTCTCCACCCCTAGAATCTGTAGTTGATCAACAAACATTAGTTTACATCAACCCTCTTTACAATGATGGTGATTTTTCACAATCTCAAACCAGTGAACATCAATTTCCAAAATGGGCAGTTCAACTTTTGAAAGATTTAAGGCCTAATGAACAGAATAAAACAGGAACAAGGGGATCACAAATAAATTAAGGAAATTTTGCCTTCATAGCAAATGATTTTACTGAACCGTCTACTTATCGAGAGCCAGTAAAACATAAAGAATGGCAACAGGCTATGGTTGATGAATATTAGGCAGTTCTCGACAACAACACTTGGACACTTGTTGATTGTCCTCAAAATGTTAAACCCATCAGATGCAAATGGGTTTACCTAATTAAGTACAAGAAAAATGGTGATATTGACAAGTGCAAAGCTACACTTGTTGCTAAGGGTTTTGTGCAGTAGGAAGGGATTGATTATGATTAAACGTTTGCTCCTATAGCTAAATGGAACACCATCTGACTCACACTTGCCTTAGCAGCTCAACAAGGATGGAAAGTTCATCAGATGGATGTAAATAGTGCTTTCCTCAACGGTGATTTACAGGAAGAAGTGTACATGACACAACCACCAGGTTTTGAAATTGAAGGACAGGAACATAAAGTCTGCAAACCGATAAAGGCTTTATATGGGTTAAAGCAATCTCCCCGAGCTTGGTATGCCAAAATGGATGACTACCTTCAGAAATTTGGTTTTCAACGAAGTGAATCTGATGATACCTTGTATGTACGCCAACAAGGTAAAAATCTGGTGATTATGGTTATGTATTTAGATGATTTTATTATCACTAGAAACAATGATGATCACATTGCACAGGTGAAAAAGGAGTTACATGCAGGTTTGAAGATGACAGATTTGGGACTACTTCACTACTATCTTGGAGTTGAAGTATTCCAACGTCCACATCATATCTTCATTTCTCAGAGTAAGTATGCAACAAAAATTCTTTAGCGATTTGGAATGCAAGATTGCAAGCCTGTTCTTACCCCTATGGAACAAAACTTGAAACTTTAAAAATTTGAAGGGGGGGAATTGGTGGATAGCACTACTTATCAACAGTTGATTGGTAGCTTGATTTATCTGAAAACTACTTGACCAGATCTTTCTTATGCCATCAGTATTCTTTCCCACTTTATGAAGGAACCACGAGACAGCCACTGGAATGCAGCCAAAAGAGTTCTTCATTATATCCAAGGAACAAAAGATTTTGGTCTTCTTTACAAAAAGACTAAAAACTATGTACTTGGTGGATTTTCAGATGCCGATTTTGCTGGCAGTATTGATGATAGGGAATCAACCTCAGTTTATTTAACGTACATGGGGTCAGTTGCAATATCCTAGAGTTGCAAGAAGCAAGCTACAGTGGCCACTTCTTCAGCAGAAGCAGAGTACATATCAGCATGGGAAGTAGCATGTGAGATTGTTTGGTTGCGTAAAGTTTTACAGGACTTGGGAATTCCTCCAACAGAAGCTACTTCATTATTCATCGACAACCAGTCAGCAATAAATCTTTCCAAGAATCCAGTTTTCAATTCAAAGACAAAGCATGTGGACACCAAGTATCATCATATCAAATCACTCATTATAAAGGATGTCATCAATCCGATTTATTATCCTTCAGAAGATCATACCTCCGATTTCTTCACCAAACCTCTTGGCATAATAAAATTTACTAAGTTCATGGATGAACTTGGTATATGTTGTAAAGTATCTTTGGATCTTGGGGGGAGAAAAAAACATCAAAGAACTCATCTACCTATTGATCCTAGGATCTTCACAAATTTCATATGCCTCTCAACTAGCCAGCATAGAAAAAAATAATTCCCTTCACTTATTTATAGTCCATAAGTGATTTATTTTCCTATTGGTCATCATATTGTCCCAACATACATGATTTTGTGACCCACTACTTAGCTAAGTTCCAGATCTCCCTACTGATTAATGGGTATGAAAAATTCATATTGAGAGAACCCAAAACATGTCAACAGTGTTATAATCCATGATTATCATTCTTATGGGTCTATTAAGACACCCAAATCCATGCATAAACACTCAAAGTATCCCAGTAGGCTTCCCACTTGAAAATGGCAGCTCTCTACTCATGAAAATAACCACTCCAGGCACTTGTTTGCCTCTAATATCTCTGGGCATGATTTGAAGGAACTCATCGGTCGTTGGTCCACATAATTTTCTCCAATTTCCCACACCATCCATGGGTCAAACCTCTAATTTTGAGATGGGTGCTTTCCCATGATTCCAAATGAATTCAAAGAGTGCTCCACAACCACCACTCAGCCTCCATAAATGTCGCAGGAGGTTGCTTCAACTACCCATTTATTCATTCAATGAATTATGGGTTGCTAGGAAACAAGGTAATAAAATCTCAAGTTTTAAGTTTTGGAATAAACCATTAATTGAGTGAGGTTTTTCTAGTGATAACAAGAATTTTTAATTTCCCATAATCCCCTCACTAGTTCTCACTCATAATATCAGAATATGTATTGATGATCACATTCCTATTCAGTTGCTTAGCAATTTAAATTATTAAAAATATATTTACATATGAATCATTATAAAATTGTTCATTGTGGTCCATTGCCATGATGACATTCAAACATTGTTATAAGTCATAATGACAATTATTTATAGTAATCTTGGGGTTCAAAATGGGGTTGTTACAATCCTCGCCCCTTAAAGGAATATCATCCTCAGTGTTCTACTATTTACAATAATTTCTTATGCAATAAATAAAAATCCAAGTATCATGGAATCCTCTAACTACCATGTGGATTCATATGCTCCATAGTCACTATTCCTTGAATTGCACAATGACTCAGTTATAGAGCAGTGTCTCCTTCCTATCTTGTATGCATTGAGGCTCAGAACATAATTCTTCTTCTAGCTTCACCTAGAGCATAACCCAACAATGATGTGATAAGAATCATAAGCACATTTCTTAAGCAAATACATTGTTAGAAAATTATATATTACAGAGCAATGCAACACATAAAATATGCGAAAACACAAACACATAAAACATATCAAACCAGAGAGACACATATATACATGGTTCACCCAATTTGGGCTACGCCCACCCCAAACATCCAGTCCTTCCTTTCTAGTATCCATCAAAATGAAGAGACACAACCTACAGCAAATCTGCTGTAGTATCCTATGTTCTCTCTCATAGTCTCCCTTTATGTTTCTCGCTCTGAGAATACACATACAATACACAGCCGCAATACAATGCCCTCATACAAAACGAGGGGTTGCCTTCTAGGGAAAAAAAACCTAAATTAAACATAACTTCTATTGTCATATCATCTGCCTAATGAACGGCCCAGATTGACTATAAATTACAATACTTTTACAAGGCAATTTTACATATGTTGTTAGCTTCGGGGGCGCTGCACCGAAACCCCCCGCCAAGGGGGGGCTCCATAAAGTCGCAGCCGCCCCCCCAATGGACCCCCCAGGTAGCATTTAAACGATGAGTGGTGTTTCCGCCCCATTAAGAACAGTGGTCCAACGATGTGATACATCTAAACAAAGAAGATAATCAGGCTCCACACCCAAAAATCTCCCACTTGGATACTGATTGTAGCAACCCATCTACTGCTTCATTTGCTAAACGATTACTCCACTTTGGACCTGGCTATTTATCATATTCATCATCATACTTGAAGACCAATTGAAACTGAGCATAATCTCAGTTTCTCCATGGTTACAACTTTTCTTAGAATATCTGAAGGATAATGGCTAGTGTGTATCTTTTCCAGCTTCAACTGTCCATCTTCTAATACTGACCGTATGAAATGGTACTTGAGCTGTATGTGTTTCATTCTGGAATGAAATGTTGAGTTCTTTTCAAGGTGAATGGCATTTTGGTTGTCACTGTATAACATTCCCATCTCATGCTCCGTACCCAATTCATCCATAAACCTTTGTAACCAAATCATTTCTTTATTAGCCTCTGTAGTAGAAACATACTATGCTTCTGTTGTTGAAAGTGCAACAACACTTTGGATTTTTGCAACCCAACTGACAGTTGTTCTACCTATAGTAAATACATACCCTGTAGTGCTCCTCCTGTTATATCTATCACCTGCCATATCCGCATCAACATATCCCTATAGATTAATATTTGAACCACAAAAGCATAATGCTTGATTTGTGGTACCTCTCAAATATCTCAGAATCCATTTCACTGCCATCCAATGTTCTTTTCCTAGATTGTTCATGTACCTTCTTACAACTCCCACTGCATGTGCAATATCAGGCCTTGTGCAGACCATTGCATACATTAAGCTTCCAACTGTTAATGCATATGAAACTTTAAACATATAATCAATTTCTTCTTGGGTCTTGGGGCACATATCCTTACCAAGTTTGAAATGGCTAGCAAAAGGTGTACTAATTGGTTTTTCATTCTGCATATTAAATCTTTTCAACACCTTTTGTAAGTACTCATTCTGAGACAATGTTAATTTGTGATTTTTCCTGTCTCTAGTTATTCTCGTACCAAGGATTTGTTTTACAACTCCCAAATCCTTCATTGCAAATGAATTTGACAATTTTCTTTTGAGCACATTTATTTCCTGCATGTTAGACCCTGCAACAAACATGTCATCTACATACAATAGCAATATAATATAGTTGTCATTATTTTTCATTTTCAGATAAACTCAATGATCAGAGTGACATCTAGCATAACCTTGTTCATACATAAGCCTGTCAAATTTTAGATACCATTTCCTTGGAGCCTATTTTAAGCCATACAAGCTCTTCTTTAACCTGCAGACTAACTTTTCTTTCCCTTTGACCTCATATCCTTGTGGTTTCTGCATATAGATCTCTTCCTCCAAATCTCCATGGAGAAATGTTTTCTTTACATCTAACTTTTCAAGATGAAAATCTCCCGCTGCTACAAGACTTAAAATAGTTCTGATTGAAGTCATCTTAACAACACGAGAAAATATTTAATCAAAATCAATACCTTTCTTCTATGCAAACCCATTCACCACAATTCTAGCTTTGTAACTTTGTTTTCCTCCATCATCTTCCTTCAACCTATAAACCCATTTATTCTGCAATGTTGTTTTACCTGCAGGCAACCTGACTAAGTCCCAAGTCTGGTTATGTATTAAGGATTCCATCTCTTATTTCATGGCTAGCTCCCACTTCTTCCTAGTTTCGACATGCACTACTTCTTCATAACATTCGGGTTCACCAGAATCAGTCAACAATAAATAATATAATGAATGAGAGTATCATTCAGGTGGTCTACTTATCTTGGCAGATCTTCTAACACCACTTTCATTGAGCTACCTATTGTTGTTGTGGTGGTTTTTGTTGTTGTGGTTGTTGGTTATTATTATTTTCAAGCATCTTTACTTTTTCTGTGATCTCATCAAGAACTGTGTATTCTTTGTTTTCTTTTTCCTATTTCTTTTCCTGCAACTGATTCTTATACAAGACCTTTTCATTGAATATTACATCTCTTCTCCTAATTATTTTGTGATTTTCATAATCATATAAGCGATAACCAAAATCATTAACACCATTTCCAATAAAGGTACACTTCTTTGATTTTTCCTCAAGCTTTGTTCTATTTTTTTTATTAATATGGACAAAGGCCTCACAACCAAAAGGCTTTAAAAAAGAGTAGTTTACCTTTTTACCTGTCCATGCCTCCTCTGGAATACCACCATTCAAGGAACTTGAAGGCCCTTTGTTTATTAGATAAACAACAGTATCTACATCATCTGCCCAAAATTGTAAAGGCAATCCTGCATGCAATCTCATGCACCTTGCACGCTCCATGATTGTTCTGTTCATTCTTTCTGACACACCATTTTCTTGTGGTGTTCTTGGAACTGTCTTCTCTCTGTTAATTCCATGCTATGAAAAGTACTTATCAAACTCTTTGCTGCAATATTCACCTCCATTATCTAATCTCAAACACTTCAACTTCTTTCATTTCTCAATCTCAACCAAAGCTTTCCATTTCTTGAAAGCATCAAATACATCAGATTTATTCTGAATACAATAAATCAAAGTTTTTCTAGTTGCATCATCAATAAAAGTAACATAATAACAAGAGCCACCGAGATATGATACATGAGCAGGTCCCCATACATCTGTATGCACAAGCTCTAATTTTTCACTCTTCTTCTATTTCCCAACTCTAAGAAATCCGACTCTCTTCTGTTTTCCATAAATAAAATTCTCACGGAAATCCAAATCAATACTCTTTAAACCCGGCAACAAATTTATTGAGTGAAGAATATTCATCCCCTTCTCACTCATGTGTCTGAGCCTATGATGCCATAATGTTTCATGTGCTCTTTTGGAAGTTAAAGTATTAACAGAATTAGAAATACCATTGCATAAATATAATGTACCAACCTTTTCACCTTTTGTTATTACCAAGTGTTAGATCCCTATATTACTAGTATAGTCCCTTATTGTTATTAGTGTAACCCCCTTATTGTTATTATTGTACCCTTGTAACCCCCATTTTGTTATTATTGGCCCTTAAATTATTATTGTTAGGTCGGCTAGGATTACATTGTGGCCCACTAGGATTACATTATGGCCACATGGACTCCTATATATAGAAAGAATGTTTTGTAAATTGTATCATCCAAGAATTGTTCATTTATGTAATGTATTGGAGGTTACCCCCTCGAAGTGTCTTATTTCTAAGGCATTGATATCTCTTCTCTTCTATTTTTGGGGCTGGTTACACAAAATTTGGTATCAGAGCTTTGGATTATAGGGTTTCGCTGCTCCAAACAGGTCATCGTGGCATTTTTGCTATAATTTTTTTTCTACGAAGTTTCAGAAGCTAAAATTTTTAGGGTGTGAAGCCGAAATACTGAGGAACATTGTCAAAAAATTTCAGATCTTTTTTGCAATACTTTTGGAGATATGATCTGTGGAAGTTAGGTCTTTTTTCAGGATCCTAAGCAGGTCATTGTGGAATTTGTGCTATAAATTTTTTTCTACGAAGTTTCAGAAGCTTAAATTTGTAGGGTGCGAAGCTGAAATCCTAAGGAAAATCTTCAAAAAAATTCAGAGCTTGGTTTACAATATTTTCGGAGATATGATCTGTGGAAGGTAGTGCTTTTTCAGGCTCCTGAATTTCATCTCAAAGAGGTGATCGTGGGAAAATCTTCATAACTCCCTCTCTGAGCATTGGATTGGAGTGCCGTAAAAAGTGGTCATAATCACACAGACTGTAGTTTCTTGGCTATCAATTTCAGAGCTGAAGGATGAAGCAGTGACACTTGGAAAGTCGTACAAGTTCTCTCTACTGAACTAGTCCATAATTAGGTCATTGTGGGAGTTTGGACACAACTTTTTCTTGGAGAATCCAAATTAGGTCAGACCTGTGGCATTCGAAAGATAATTCAGAGGGCTACGTTGGTACTGAAATTCAAATATTTAAGTGTTGCAATCACAGAGATAATCCAATTTCAATATCGAGCTCCTCAAAAGCAAGAAAAAGGTGTGTATTTTTTTTCCGAATTGCATAAGTCTTGGTTGAATAATAAATTTGAATTGATTCCAAGGGCATATTGTAGAATAGATATCAGTATTGGGTTCTAAAATTTTCCCCATAAAAATAATTCAACACCCATTAAGCCTTCAGAAGGCTCTACTATGACTCATGAAGATGAAGAATTGCAACATGATCTATCAAAATTACAAGAGCAAGTGCAACAAATTTCACTCTCGCAAAGAGCAACAAAAATGAAATGGAAGTTTTGAAGAAAGGCGTGGAAGTGAAGATGGATGGTTTGAAGAAAGGCATGGAAGCTAAGATGGATGGCATGGAAGCGGACATGAAATACAACATGGAAAACATGAAGAATGATCTCAAAACAGACATCGAAGGTTTGACAAAGTTGATACAAGAAATGTTTCCTACTGGTGAAAAGATAGTAGAAGAACCTCATGATGAGAATAAAATAAATGTTAATCGTGATTTCATAAACTCTAATGTTGGCGGGAAGAACCACCATATTCCAAAAATGGATATGAGGAAGTTTGATGAAAAGGATCCTGTAACATGGATACTACAGATGGAGCAATATTTTGATCTCCATAATGTGCAAAACACACAAAAGGTACGCATTGCAACTTTACATTTAGAACAAAATACATTTTTATGGTATCGATGGCTTTGCTCACGTAAAAAAATTGTCACTTGGTCAATTTTTACGGAGGAAATGATAGCACATTATGAGGATACAAAGAGCAACACCTTCTTTAGCCAATTGATAAATCTCAAACAAAAGGGTTTAGTGGGCCAGCACATTGAGGACTTCCAAAAATTTAATATAAGGGTAACTGATATTCCAGAGGAACACAGGATCGATCTCTTCATAGGCACTTTAAAGGATAACATCCAACATGAAGTTCGTGTTTTGGAACCGGATTTGTTGGAAAAGGCATTCAGGTTGGCAAGAAAAGTTGAATGTAAAATAATGGCAACAAGGAAGCCTACCACTCAATTCTATAAAGAAGGAAGTGTTGCTACACCTAGATTTCCACAACCTACAAGGTTAACACCACAACAATTGGAAGAAGAAAGAGAAAAAGGGCTTTGCTACAGTTGTGATAGAAAATACACTAAAGGTCATAAGTGTGCTGAGAAGAAATTATCTTACATATATTGTGAAGAAGAAAATGAACAAGAAGAGGATATACACCAGGAAACAGCCCTAGAAGAGGAAGAAATGAATCTGACCATATTGTGTAATGCACTGGCAGGAATTACCACTCCTCAAACTCTCAAGATAGAAGGACATATCAAGAATAAAAAGGTAATAGTGTTGATTGATTTAGGTAGCACCCATAATTTTATTCATTGTAAGGTAGCCAAGGAATTAAATTTTTTTTTATACCCAACACCATAATGTCAAGTGATGGTTGCAAATGGAGGAACTATAAATTGCTCTAGAAAATTCCATAATATCAAGCTAACCATGGGGGAATATGTATTAACTAGTCCAATGATTTCCATTCCTATGGGAGGTGTTGATGTTGTACTAGGAGTATAATAGTTACAATCTTTGGGTACGGTAGCTTTTAATTTTCAAGAACTTTTCTTGAAATTTTTTTCAGAAGGAAAGGAAGTCGAATTACGGGGTATTGCAGGGAATCCGGGAAAGATAATAAGCTCTAATGTCATGACAAAGCTTCTAAAGAAAGAACAACGAGGCGTAATTGCACAATTATGCTCACTAGAAGTTCCAACATCAAAATCATCTATTCCTGCAGATCTCCAACAAGTCTTAGACAATCATTCCAAGGTGTTTGAAACTCCCAAAGGACTCCCACCTATTCGTGATCATGATCATGCTATTCATTTGATTCCAGGAAGTGTTCCTCCAAACATCGGGCCTTATAGATATCCTTACTTCCAAAAGAGTGAAATTGAACGTATGATTGCAGAAATGTTAGAGGCGGGTATAATTCAACCTAGTCAAAGTTCTTTCTCTGCTCCTGTAGTATTGGTACACAAGAAGGATGGATCATGGTGAATGTGTCCGGATTATAGGGAGCTCAATAAGCTAACCATTAAAGATAAATTTCCCATTCCTGTGATTGTTGAATTATTGGATGAATTACATGGAGCAAATTATTTTACCAAGTTGGATCTTCGTTCGGGATATCATCAAATTAGAATGAAGACTGAAGATATTCCAAAAACAACATTTCGAACTCATGAGGGTCATTATGAATTTTTGGTCATGCCTTTTGGTCTTACCAATGCGCCTTCTACATTTCAAGGGTTGATGAATTCCATTTTCAAACCCTTCCTTAGAAAATTTGTGCTAGTATTTTTTGATGATATACTAATCTACAGCAGGTCTTGGAAGGATCATGTTGAACATGTTGACAGGGTGCTCAAACTATTGCGGGAGAAACAATTATATGCAAAAACATCCAAATGTTTCTTTGGAGTACAAGAGGTGGAATATCTGGGTCATATTATATCTCACGAGGGTGTTAAAGTAGACCCTAACAAAATTAAAGCCATTAAGGAATGGAAACTCCCCAAGACAATAAAGCAGTTGCGAGGATTTCTCGGGTTAACAGGCTATTATCGCAAGTTTGTTAAGAATTATGGGAGAATAGCAGCACCTCTAACAACATTATTAAAGAAAGATGCATTTTCATGGACTCCTGAAGCAACTAAGGCCTTTGAACATCTTAAAGAGGCAATGTGCCTAGCACCGGTCTTAGCTACGCGAGACTTCACAAAAACCTTTATTGTGGAATGTGATGCCTCAGGAAATGGAATTGGTGCAGTTTTAATGCAGGAAGGAAGACCCATTGCTTTTGAAAGTCGTCCAATCAAAGGAAAGTATTTACAGAAACCTATTTATGAGAAGGATATGTTAGCAATACTACATGCACTAAAGAAATGGCGAACTTACCTAATGGGAAGACACTTCAAGGTAAAAACTGATCATGATAGTCTTAAACACTTTTTGGAACAAAGACTATCTTCAGAAGAGCAGCAAAAGTGGGTCACAAAGATGTTGGGTTATGACTTTGAAATAATCTACAAAAAATGAAAGCTTAATGTTGTTGCAGATGCACTCTCAAGAAAGAATGAAGAGGTGGAAGCATTGCTTTGTGCCATTTATATTATCCAACCAGATTGGATAACCGAAGCAAGATATGAATGGAAGAAGGAAAAAGATGTATGGACACTCATTCAAAAATTGAAGCAAGATCCTAGTATATCTAATACATTTAGTTGGAAAAATGATTCCTTATGGTACAAAGATTGCTTATATCTTTGTAATAATTCCCAACTAAAACAAAATATTGTTCTAGAATTGCACACTTCTCCTTTAAGAGGACACTCAATATTTTTTAAAACTTACCACAGGGTGAAGAAAGAATTTTTTTGGGATGGCCTTAAATCTGATATTCAAAAGCTTGTGGCGGAATGTTTGGTTTTCTAGCAGAATAAAGTTGAGACAATTAAGACCCCGGGACTTCTACAACCTTTATCCATTCCAATTCAACGTTGGAAGGAGATTTCAATGGATTTTATCACAGGTTTACCTAAGTCCAAAGGAAAGAGTGTCATCATGGTGGTAGTTGATAGACTTACCAAGTATGCACACTTTTGTGCATTATCTCATCCATTTAAAGCAAGTACAATTGCTACTACATTTATGGACATAATTCAAAATCTACATGGAAGCCCAAGGGTTATTGTGAGCGACAAAGATCCCATTTTTACTGGAAATTTTTGGACGGAGTTATTTTCTTGTTTGTGTACTCAATTAGCTCATATCTCATCTTATCATCCTCAATCTAATGGGAAAACTGAGATAGTAAATAAATGTTTGTAAGGATATCTTCATTGTTTTGTATCTGATAAAAAAACACAATGGGTCAAGTGGTTACCTCTCGCTGAATGGTGGTATAACACTTCCTTCCATACTGCAACAAAAATGACCCCATTTATGGCACTTTATGGATATCATCCACCATCCATCACATCATATTTAAGAGAAAATTCGAAGGTTCAAGCAATGGAAGATCACATCGAGCATCAGCAAGAAGTTCTCCAACTCTTAAAGGATAACCTGAATTTGGCACAAAATCGAATGAAACAACAGGCAGATCAACATCGCAGTGAGAGAAGTTTTGAAGTAGGAGATTGGGTATTTTTACGGCTACAACCATACAAACAAATGTCCCTCAAGCAAGCTAAGAAGGATAATAAATTATCGCCAAAGTACTATGGTCCTTACAAGGTGTTGCAAAAGATTGGTATTATGGCATACAAATTGGAGCTTCCTGCTTCTTCGCGAGTACATCCAGTTTTCCATGTTTCATGCTTAAAGAAGGTTATAGGTGAAAATCTTCCAGTTCAAACAATATTGCCAGAACTTGATGAGGAAGGAAAAATCATATTGGAACCAGAAGCAGTCATGGAAACAAGAACTCGACAACTACGGAATCGATCAATTTCAGAGTATCTCATCAAGTGGAAGAACTTACCCACTGAAGATTCTACATGGGAGGATGAGAATTTTATACAGAAGCACCCAGAGCTACTCAAGCATTGAGGACAACACTTTTTGAAGGAGAGGGGCATGTTAGGTCCCTATATTACTAGTATAGTCCCTTATTGTTATTAGTGTAACCCCCTTATTGTTATTATTGTACCCTTGTAGCCCCCATTTTGTTATTATTGTGCCCTTAAATTATTATTGTTAGGTCGACTAGGATTACATTGTGGCCCACTAGGATTACATTATGGCCACATGGACTCCTATATATAGAAAGGATGTTTTGTAAATTGTATCATCCAAGAATTGTTCATTTATGTAATGTATTGGAGGTTTCCCCCTCGAAGTGGCTTATTTCAAAGGCGTTGATATCTCTTCTCTTCTATTTTTGGGGCTAGTTACACAACACCATGGCTCCTTTAGTGACCTTCCAAGTTTTATCTGTGGAATTTTTCACACAACCTTCACCACCTAACTGCCCTGTTGAAATCATATTTTTCTTTAGATATGGAACATGCCTTACCTCCTTTAATAGCCATTGGTTTACATTCTATTGTTTTGCAATAACTTTACCCATTCTAACGATTTTACAGGGTTTATCATCACCCAAACGAACTTGTCCAAAATCTCCTTGAACATATTCATGAAAATATTTCTTATCAGGTGTGGCATGGAATGAGGCCCCTGAATCTACCACCCAAGAATCAGTAACATTTTCTAAATAAATAATCAAAGCATCTTGTAACACATCACCTGTCACATTTTCTTCATGATTCTTTTCTTGTTGTGTGTCTCCTTCTTTTCCCTTCCAAGATCTACAATATTTCTTCAGGTGTCCTTTATTTCCGCATTTCCAACACACTATCCCCAATCCGGACTTGGATATGCCTTTCCTTAATTTACTTCGATATCCTGAACTCTTTCCTCTTTCCATTTTTCTTCTGCTAGTCTCTACACTCAAAGCATTACCCGATGTCTCACTAGAGATTTTCAATCGTATTTCCTCGCTAAGGATAGCACCGACAACATCATAAAAATTTAAAGTACTAGATCTAGAGACAGAGTTACTAATGGCCATAACTAAACCATTCCAACTTTCTGGCAATGAGAACAGAAACAACAGAGCCCTAACTTCATCATCAAATTTTACCCCTACAGAACTTAACTAACTGGTAAGCGTATTAAAATCATTTAAATGGTCAGCAACATATCCACCTTCTGACATCTTCATATTAAATAAAAGTTTCATAAGAAATACCTTATTTGAGGCCGAAGGTTTTTCATATAGTTTCTCCAATGCCTTAATTACACCCTATGTTGTTATTTCCTTCGAAATATTGAAGGCTACCGACACCGCGAGGCACAACCATACTTTTCCAAGTGCCTTTCTATCGAGAATCTCCCATTCTGCGCCTATCATGCTTGCAGCCTTATTTTTTTTTCCACTCAATAGTAGGTACAAATATTTCTGATACATATAATCTTCCATCTTCATCTTCCATAGCGGCTAGTTTTAGCCGTTAAATTTCTCGATCCTAAACTTACCATCTTGCGCCATTGCTCCCACTCGAACCAGGAACCCTTCTTTCCTGCAAGTTTTTCAGCCAAATAGACCTTCAGCTCTGATACTAGTTGTTAGAAAATCATATTGTATGTGTTGCATTACTCTGTAATATATAATTTTCTAACATACATGTGGAATACATCATGTTATTTAACATTAAGAGGTAATTCAATCATTTATGCCACTGGTCAAACTCTCTCTAGAATATTGAATGGTCCATAGTAGCAAGGTGCCAATTAGGCACAATCTCCCATTCACAAGGATCTTATTTAGGCTTCTTTCAAGATACACATGATCCCCCACATAAAATTCCCTATGGGTTCTATTTTTATATACATAGCTCTTCTGGAAATACTGAGTTTATTTGAACTTGTGTTGGATCTATAAGACTTCTTGTTCCATTTCCTTCAACATGTCAGGTCCAATTGTAATATGATCCATTGGATAGTCCCAACTAATTGAATTATTGCACTTATGACCATAGAGGGCCTCAAATGGACTCATTTTAAATTATTCTTGGTTTTTTTATAAGATGCAAACCCTACTATTGGTTGATAATCGTCCCTAAAGTATCAAATCAAATGAGATAAATATAAGTAAATTTGTAACTAAAGGCATTTCAGGAAGAAATGGATTGTTTGGAAAAGAGGAGACTACTAAATAATTCCATATATATGTTTTAGAAACATAACATAAATTAATACTCAATTTCACTTGGAACTTGAGTAGAGAGTTATGATCTCTCTTAAATTGAAAAAGAGTTTTTTGCATATTTTTTTTAACAACTTCTTCATCTGGATAAGAGAAAAATTTCACATTTGATCCTTGGGGGGGATCATAAAATAGCCTATCCAAATATAGTTTCTTAGTAGGCATATAGCTAACAAACCAACTTTATTGATATCACAAGGTACATTCAATTATGATATTAAATCTTGGAGAGATATTACTCTTTATTACATCTCTACTCGTCCTCATTACCTCTTTGCTCAAGGTTCTGGAACATTTCAAGACAGAGAAATAGCTATTGGGGAGATGCTATCATAAACAACTAATTGGTTTATATTTGAAAACTATTATAGATATTTCATATATCAAATGGAAGAACTCAGTGGAATTGAAATGGAATATATTGGAGGAGAACCAAGAATCTGTTGTGGATAGATGGGAGGATGAAACAATTTGAAGAAAGGAGTTTCTACTTGGACACATGAAATTGGATAAACATTTTCTCTGAAAAAATATAGAACCAAAATGGATGGTCTTGTGCCTATTAAAAATTCTTCCTCATAAATAGAGGCTAATCATTCAATTAGGATAAGGTGTACTTATTATCTCATCAAATCTAAATGAACTTTGTCAAATATTTATCAATCGTAATAATATTCTTACAAATTTATTGGCAAGAAGTGGATCAAATATCATTTTTTATTTGTCAAAACATTGATCTACGAAGCCATATATGCACTTTTCAATAATGGTCTCTTAGGACAACCAATGAGAGACATTTATGATAGGCCTTATAAATTATTCTCAAATGTGATCAAAGGCAAAGAGGGAAGATATCATCAAAATTTACTATGAAAACAAGTTGATTATTTAGGCCAATTTTTTTATTATGGTGGGTTCCTTTATATCATTTTATCACTGTGGATTACCCTCATGATTAGAAATAGATATCTTCAAGCATTTATAATCCATGGAAATCTTGGAATCTCTTTTAGAAATACCTCTAGGAACTCTTGCAATATGAGATAGTCTTTGAGCTTCATTGCTTTGTTGCATCTGGATTTTACTACATGAATAACATAAAACTTAAATCCTTTCATATATCATTTATTTAGTTACATCATTGATACTTGTCCTACAACCACAAATTTTGATATGCCTCTACAAATGTTAGGATGTACATGGCCATCCACACATTCCAAAGTCTTCTTGTAGCGATTTAGATTGACTAAGTGTGTTTCCAACCAATCCATTCCAATCAAGACATCATATGAGCCTAAGGGAAATATATTGAGTGTTGAATTTGTGTGTAAACCATTCATTTCAATCGGTCATGCCTCCATTAACTTAGTCACCATTTTTTTTTTTCCATATAGCTAGTTCGACCAACCATGATTTTCTTATGTTTTTTTTTCAACAACTTGGGGTGCAACATAACTAAGCTTAGCTGAAGGGTCAAACAAAATAGAAATAGGTCATTAAGAAATTATACCTTGTAATTCAACCATTAATTCCTAGTGGTATGCTTATCAATTTTCCACGACTACATAGATTTGAGGCACCACTTATGCTACATCATTTATGGTGGTAGTTTCTTGTATTTGATAAATCCTCTTCCTATCATCATACCTATGGCGAAATTCTTGGAGTATATGTTCTTCCCTGTATCCCCAACACTTCAAGGGCCCCTTTCTAATCCCTTGTATTTTCTTTCATTTGTTACTATTGGATTTACATTGGGTGGTTTTTCTAGAATTTTCTTTTGATTAGGTAACTCATCTTCGTACCCTTCCCTAAAGTCTTGTGTTGTTGGAATTTGAATCTCTTCTCATTCAATCCAATCTTGTATTTATTATTCCAAAGCTTCTGCAGATCTGGTTGACGCCTTAATTGCACATAATAATAATTTTCCTTCCTTATCATATTATCAAGAATATTGGGCTCATCAAAATCTATCCGCTCCTAGTAGGACTTAGAAATGCACTGAGAAAACATTGAATTTTTACTTTCTCATCCTTAATATATGGCACATAGCGTAGTATTTTTACAAATTTGTTGTCGTAATCCTCTATATTCAATTGTCCCAACATCAAGTCATGAAAATCCCTAATCTTCCTTTCATGGTATCTTTTAGATAAGTACTTTCTCCTTAAGTATTTCTAAAATCACCTCCAAGTGATGTTCTTCTCGATAATTCCTTTTTCCTTGAGGTCATTTGACCATATGGAATCCCTTCCACTCATGTTGAATATAGGAACTTGGGCTTTCATGTTCCGTGAATAGTTGTGTATGCAAACATACTTCATTATTCCCAACAACCATGCCTCTGCCTCTTTTCCTTTCTTGATTTTTCCATCAAAAGTAGATCATCTTCCTCTTCTTATGTGAGGCGAACTTAGAATTAGTAATTGACAATTCATTCAAGATAATGGTCCCTTCACTGGAAGAAATTGTGGATGAAATATCATTAGATGTACTTTATTTTTTGTCTCTTAACCTTCTTCTAAAATGTGTTCCCCATATATTGTTAATATTTGGTCCATGCTTCTAGATATATGACGTACTTTTCACTTTTCAAGAATAATTTGTCTCTATGTTTTATGTAGTTGGTCCTTGTTGTGATTGATTTTTTATTTTAGACAGAGTTTGCAACAATATGACATTAAATTCTCCTCGTATTTTTCATTCCCTGATTAATATTTAATTATATGGATTCTAACTTTGGAACCATGCCTTTAGGCTTCTCATCATCTTTAACACATATGAATATGTTTCCACAAGTACTTTCTCCTTAATTATTTCTCAAATCACCTCGAAGTGATGTTATTCTTGCTAATTCCTTTTTTCTCGAGGTCATTTGGCCATATGGAATCCCTTCCACTCATGTTGAATATAGGCACTCGGGCTTTCATGTTCCATGAATAGTTGTGTATGAAAACATACTTCATTAGTCCCAACAACCATGCCTCTACCTCTTCGCCTTTCTTGATTTTTCCATCAAAATTATATGCCCTTACCTTATTGAACTCTT
Source organism: Pinus albicaulis (assembly GCA_034641835.2). Taxonomy (NCBI): domain Eukaryota; kingdom Viridiplantae; phylum Streptophyta; class Pinopsida; order Pinales; family Pinaceae; genus Pinus; species Pinus albicaulis. The sequence continues at coordinate 638,548,692 of CM076573.1, forward strand.
CATGTAGCATATTATTTTATTGCTTCATCTTCCTCTTCTTATGTGAGGCGGACTTAGAATTAGTACTTGACAATTCATTCAAGCTAGTTGTCCCTTCACTAGCAGAATTTGTGGATGATCTATCATTGGATGTACTTGATTTTTTGTTTCTTAATCTTCTTCTAAAATTCATTCCCCATATATTGTTATTACTTGGTCTATGCTTCTAGATATATGATGGACTTTTCACTTTTAAAGAAGAATTTATCTCTATATTGTTGGAAGTTGGTCCTTGTTCTGATTGCTTTTTTATTTCAGGCAGAGTCTGCAACAATATGACATTCAGTTATCCTTGTCTTTTTCCTCCCCTGATTAATATTTAAATATATGAATTATAATTTTGGAGCCATGCCTTTAGGTTTCTCATCATCACTACCACATCTGAATACATTTCCACATTCCTCTTTTTTCAAATTCCTCATATTTTGCAAGTGAGGTTTCTTCCAAAGCAAACTATACCATCTTGTAATGATTGTAATTATACTCTCTTCAATGAGTAATGCAAATGATTTAGTTGTTATTTATATGTTATCATCATAACAAAATCAATATAATATTTTAACCTTGAAGCGTAAGTTTACCCCATAAATGCCATTATTGTAACTTTGCTCTAATACCATATTGAGGGTTTGGGTATCAAATTTTCACCTTTTTTATTCAATTTGGAACCATATTTCAAGATTGCAACCATATTCTACTCATTGAGATATTTCCAATGATATAAATTTTATTAAACTCCAAGTCTAGATCATTGAAATATGATCATTTGAAGATTTCCACCTTTGGCACCAAAAATTAATCATCTTACATTTAATTGAGCTAGAATTAAATTATCAACTTAATACATTTAAGTTCACATAATTTTACTAATTATCAATAATATATCTGTGTGTGTGTGTGTGTGTGTGTTTGTGTGTGTTTGTATTATATATATGTATATTATATATAATTAGCACCATCATTAGGTTGATAAATTACCCATATACACAAATTCCAAAGTCCCAAAGGTTTCATGTGCCATATGTAAAATTCAAAAAAAAATAGCCCAAAACATTTTATCACTATTGGAGTAAATATCCAACTACTCATTTTACCACCAATGTAGTAAATATATGTCTCATTGACCCCTTATGAGCCCATCCACTATCACCAAAATTTGGTGTGTTACCAACCCAAAATATTTGGCTCATTGTCCATGGAGTCAACTCTTGTTGACACCAACAAGCTTAACGACCATTAGAAAAATATAATGGCTCACCTATAGGTTTTAACCCTGTACAGAAATTATCTGCAAACGAATCTTAAAAATAGAAAATAAACAATGGCGAGAGAATAAAACATAAAACAGATATACACTAAGATCTTCCCCTGGATCCCAAATCGGGACTACCAGCTTGATTTTTCATTACATTCCTTTTAGTGTTACAACACATATATATACATGTCGAATCATTCATAAACCCCAATCCATTAACCCTGGATTAGAAAATAATCATAGCTCCCTTGACCGGATCTAAAAAATACTAGGGGCCGAAAACCATCATGCCCCAAAACCATGTGCAAACTCATGCACAAAACCACGGGCGTGTGCGACTAATCATGGAAATAATATGACACATACCCAACATTCTCCCACTTGTTGTTTTCTTTCCGCAAGGGGCCATAGGAGAGCTTAGTCATTAGTTTATCTCTACAACACCCATTGTTTCTCTACACCAAGAGAACTTCTTAGTGCTCACATACTTCGTCAATGCATTTGCAACATTCTTCAAAGTGTCCACCTTTACCAGCTACACCCTTCTATCTTCAACCATATCTCTCACAAAGTGATATTGAACATAAATGTGCTTTGTCTTTGAATGATAAGTCGGGTTCTTAGCCAAGAAAATTGCACTTTGGATATCACAGTATATCCTTATAGCTCACTGCACCAGCCCCATAATTGAACACAATCTATGCAACCAAATTTCTTCCTTGTTTGCATGAGTGGTTGCCATGTATTCTGCCTCTGTAATTGAAAGAGCCACTACATACTGTATTTTACTCATCCAACTGACTGCACTTCCAAATAGGATAAACACATACCCACTTGTACTAGATCTTCGTTGGTCCATATCTCTAGCTAAATGTGCCTCAACAAAACCACGGATGTCCAAAACTCTGTCCAATCCTGGTCTTCCTTGGTAGCACAAACCATAATCACTAGTGCCACGAAAATATCTGAAAACCCGCTTCACTATTGTCCAATGCTCCTACCCTAGTTTTGAAATAACCTACTCAATAATCCCACTACATGTGCAATGTCTAATATAGTACAAACCATTGCATACATCAAGCTACCCGTTTTTTTTAGATTCAACAAGAAAATTCTAGCACCAACGCCTAGTGCATTAAGCACCTACACTAGGGTGGAGCCCACAGTGTTATTTTTGGGTGCATGTCTATTTCAGTTATCCCTTAATTAAAATGGACAATAAAATGTAATCTATTATCAATGAGGACTTGAAATAGTTAACTGAGAGTGATAAACTCAGTTAGCTAGTGGATTTCGAGTTAGAGGTATTTGGTGAGGCATGCAAAGTAATTATAGTTGTAACAGAGTTCGAAGTGCAGTGGTGCATTAGTTAATGCAGTTTTTAATCAATTTAACTCAATTAAGTGAGTTAAACTCAGTTGTGCTAGTTGTAACTGAATATACACTAGTAAGAGATCAAGTGAATTGAATATTAATTAATTCACAATCAGTGATCTTACGTGCAACTGAGGATTTACTATTATTGGTTGCATGCATGTCAGATCCAGTGGAGACCCAATTGAGATCTAGGTGAAAGGGAAGTTGACTATCAATTGTAGGATTATTAGGTTGCACACATGCAACCAAAAACCCATTGGAGTGCCCTTGATACTTGCGCATTCAAGGAAGGCCAAAATTCCGATCTTTTAGGGATTGCAATCATCAGGGTTTTTGCAAGCAAGGCAGGTTGTCTGGAGGCAGTAAATTGGATAAGTATTGGTCAGTTTTTGTATGACAGTGTGAGACAATTAGCTGAGTACTGGAGGGCTCTTGTGAGAAGAGTTTTTATGTAATTTTTTCATGATCCATGCTTAATATACAATAGAATATAGTGGGGTTTTTAGTTGTAAGCTTTCCCCGAGAAATTATCTGCATTGTGGTTGATTTGATTCTTCTTCACGTTCATGTGATTGGCGATTGTGTTTTTAATTCCACAAAATATTTGTAGAAGTGATTCGGTATTTAACTTTAGTACGTTGTTAGATCAGGTGAATCCATGATATACATGCATGTTGTATAATTTCTACATGATATCAAAGCACGGTAAATTGCAGAAGTGAAGCAGGAGCTGAGTTTGTGACTGGACAAAATTCGAATTTGCAGAAAGACTTTCTTAGTGCTACAGCTGATTCAAGATCAAAATGTCTTTCAATGGCTTGAGGTCAGAGTATGAACTTGAGGGCAGCTCAAACTATATTTCTTGGAAGGGTAGGATGGATGCAGTACTCAGAGACAATGGCTTAAAGGAATTCATTGACACTGATGTTCCTAAACCCGTTGTGACAAATGCTGCAAATCTTGATGCATGGAAAAAGAAAGTGGAAAAGGCGAGGAGGATGCTGTTGGAGGGAGTACGAGACCACATTGTCTCAAGCCTCCATGGGAAAGCCACACCATATGCAATGTGGAATTCTTTGACGGATCTATTCCAGAGCAACAGCGACCATAGGAAATTGGTGCTCAAATATAAACTCAGGAAGATCAAGATGGAAAAGGGCGACACCATTCCAAAATATCTAACAAAGTTTGTCCAATGTAGAGATGAACAGGGGAGCATTGGAATAACATTTGCTGATGATGATTTAGTGAGCCTAGCTCTCCTAGGACTTCCCAAGAGTTGGCACAGTTATCAAGACTATGTCAATGGAAGGGAAAAATTGCCATATTGGGAACAATTGTGGTTAGATTTGGTGCAGGAGGAGTTCAGACGAAACACCAGAGATGGATCTTCATATAAGATTGAAGATGAAGAGGATTTTTCTTTGGCTTCCAAGGCAAGGAAGGGGAAGGGTAAGAAATTCCATTCTAAATCTGAGTCCAAGAATGGCAAGAAACAGGACATGTCCAAGGTGAAGTTTTTTCACTGTCACGAGCATGGGCATTTTTCTACTAACTATCCACAAAAGAAGAAGAACAAGAAGGTTGGAGGATTTGTAGCTATGCCCTTCCCTCACAATTTGAGCTTGAATTCTCATTTATATCATGCATGGTTTCAAGTGCATTGGGATATGTGTGGTATTTGGATAGTGGCGCTTCCTTTCACATGACGAGAGACAAGGAACTTTCAGTGACTTGGAGGAGAAGGATCTCCATATGCATATTGAAATGGGTGATGACGGGCAGTATAGTGCTACCAGGAATGGTACCATTACCTTCCAGAGGCAGTCAGGTAAACCCTTTCAATTAAAATATGTAATTCATGTACCAGGTTTGAAGAAAAATTTAGTCTCGGTCGCAATGTTGGAGGATAGAGGTTATGATATTTTTTTTAGTGAAGGAAAAGCTTTCTTGCGACACAAAACAACAGGACAAGCCAAGAGGATAGGGATTCGAGTTAATAATTTCTACAAGCTGGAGGTATATGGATGTGTAGCAATGATGGGTAGGGTAGATCAAGTGGTGAGTCAGGATGAGGGTGAATTATGGCACAGGAGATTGGGTCATCCTCACCATTGAGCCTTGAAAGTCATGTAGCAGATTTCTACTGGTCTTCCTAGGGGTACACTTGTGCAGTCAGAAACATGCAAGGGATGTCTATATGAAAATATGTAAAAGCCACCTTTCATGAGAAGGAGAACCGAGCTTCAGGGATCCTTGAGAGAGTTCACACATACATGTGTGGTCCTTTCTCTGTTGCTTCGACGGCAAAATATAAGTACTATGTAATATTTGTTGATGACTTTTCTCGTAAGTGTTGGATCTTCTTCATGCAGAAGAAATCTCATACATTCTCTAAGTTCTTGGATTTTAAGTCACTGGTGCAGAAAAAGTTGGGGAAGCAAGTGAAGGCTCTTAGGAGTGATAATGGTGGAGAATACATCTCTAACGAATTCAAGAACTTCTGGAGAAAATAAGGAATTCGAAGAGAAATCATAGTGCCTCATAACCCACAGAAGAATGGGGTCGCAGAGAGAAAGAACAGAATGATCGTGGGCACAGCAAGAGAGATGTTGCATGATCAAGGCCTACAGATGCATCTGTGTGCAAAAGCATGCAACACAGCAGTACATGTGCAAAACCATTGTCCTCATAGGATACTTGGCACGAGTACACCTGAAGAGGCTTTCACTGGTAAGAAACTTGATGTTTCACACTTTAAGATTTTTTTCTCATATGTTTATGTGCATGTGACCAAGGACGCCAGGAAGAAGCTGGAACCAACAGCTGAGGTTGGGATTTTTGTGGCGTACACTAAAACACCCCATAATTATCATGTGTATTTTCCAAACAGCATAATGACTATTGTCCGACGGGATATAAAATTTGATGAGGATAAATCCATGTGGTTGTCCCTTGAGAGGGAGTTGGACATGAATGCAGAGGAGGAATTTTTGGTTCAAAAGGATGAGTCTCAATATGTGGATCAGCCACATGAGGAGGTTCATGGATTGGAGGAAAACACTCATGCAAATCCATCCATCAGAAACGGTAGAAGGCACACCATGGAAGCTGATAGATTGAGACTTGATGTTGCAAAGAATGTAGGAGTCCCTACTTCACAGCACAAAAAAAGACAGTCTCCTGACTGATTTACTGGATACATGGCTCTTATGATAAAATGTATTGTGACTGAACCATCTTCCATTCGGGAAGAAGTGTAGCAGCCAACTTGGGTTGATGCGATGGTGGAGGAGTATGACTCCATTCTCAAGAACAGTGCATGGGAGATAGTCTCAAGACCAATCAAAAAATCAGTGGTTGGATCGAGATGGATCTAAAAGGTAAAGCAAGCTTCTGATGGGAGTGTGGAGAAATACAAGGCCAAAATTTTGGCCCGAGGATTCTCAAAGATCGAGGGGATATATTATGATGAGACTTTTTCACCTGTTGCAAGGTACTCTTCCATAAGATCCATCCTTGCACTTTCAGATTAGATGGGTTGTCGCATTCATCAGATGGATGTGAAAAATGTGTTTCTCAATGGGATCATTGAGGAAGAGGTGTACATAAAGTAGCCTGAAGGTTTCCATATCTTCAACAGTGAGTCGCATGTGTGCCGAATCAAAAGAGCATTGTATGGGCTGAAGCAAGCACCCCGTGCTTAGTACACTAGGATAGATAGCTATTTCATCGTACTAAACTTTAGCAAAAGTGAAGCAGATGCAAACCTATACCAGATTGTGATTGAGGGTAATATATTGATTATTGTTCTTTATGTTGATGATCTAATTTTGACTGGTGATGAGCAGCTGATATACTCATGCAAGGAGGATCTTGCAAGGGAAATTGAAATAAAGGACATGGGACTCCTTCATTATTTCCTTGGATTGTAAATATGGTAGCGGGATGGTGAAATTTTTTTGTCTCAAGGCAAGTATGCAAAGGAGACATTGGGTAAGTTTCACATGGAGATCTACAAACCCATGGATACTCCTCTTCCAGGAAATTGGAGGAAAGAGGATGCTACTTCTGGAGAGGTAGTGGATTTTATTGTCTACAGGAAGTTAGTTGGTTCACTGATGTATCTAATGAACACCAGACCAGACATTTGCTATGCTATTAACCAACTAAGTCAATCTATGGTTAAGCCTACCAAGCTCTTTTGGAAGGCGGCGAAGCATGTCTTGAGATACCTGAGGGGAACATCAAAGTATGGTCTATGGTACAGACGAAAATAGGGAGTGAAGATTCAAGGCTTCACGTATGCAGATTGGGCGGGCAGTCCATCAGACAAAAAGAGCACATCAGGAGGGATCTTTAGCACATGATCAATAGCAGCTTCTTGGTACAGCAAGAAACAACGATCTGTGGCACTCAGTTCAGCGGAATCAGAATACATGGCAGCAATTCAAGCTGCATGTGAGGCTATCTGAATGAGAAAGATCTTGGTTGATTTTTTTTGTTCTTAGATGGATCCGACAGTGATTCATTGTGATAATCAAAGTTGCATTAAACTCTCTAGTAATCTTTTGTTTCATGATAGGTCCAAGCATATAGATATTCGGTACCATCATCTCAGAGATCATGTGCAGAGAAGGATAATGTTGCTTCAGTACATTCCCACAGAAGATTAGGATGCAGATATTTTGACAAAGGCTCTCACCGGGAGAAAATTGAAATACCATACAAATATGATTGGGATGAAGGATAATCCCTTTCTTGTTGAGAGGGAGTGTTGAGATTCAACAAGAAAATTTCAGCACCCACGCCTAGTGCATTAAGCACCTACACTAGGATGGGTCCCATAATGCTATTTTTGGGTGCATGTCTATTTCAATTGTCCCTTAATTAAGATGGACAATAAACTGTAATCTATTCTCAGTGATGACTTAAAATATTTAACTGAGCGTGATAAACTCAGTTAGCTAGTGGATTTCGAGTTAGAAGTAGTTGGTGAGGCATGCAGAGTAACTCTAGTTGTAACAGAGTTTGAAGTGCAGTGGTGCATGAGTTAATGCATGTTTTAATCAGTTTAACTCAGTTTATAAGTGATTTAAACTCAGTTGTGCTAGTTGTAACTGAAGATACACTAGTGAGAGATCAAGTGAATTAAATATTAATTAATTCACAATTAGTGATCTCACATGCAACTGAGGATTTACTATTATTAGTTGCATTCATGTCAGATCTAGTGGAAACCCAGTTGAGATCTAGGTGAAAGGGAAGTTGACTATCAGTTGTAGGATTATTAGGTTGCACACATGCAACCAAACTACTTTGAAACCAGCTCCAAAAATAGCAGAAAAGAGAGATCAATGCCTTAGAAATCAGCCATTTCGAGGTGGAAACCTCCAATACCTTACATAAATGAACAATTCTTGGATGATACAAATGACCAAACCTCCTTTCTATATATAGGAGTCCATGGGGCCACAATGTAATCCTAGTGGGGCCATAATGTAATCCTAGCTGACCTAACAATAATAATTTAAGGGCACAATAATAACAATATGGGGGTTACAGGGGTACAACAATAATAATAAGGGGGTTACACTAACAACAATAAGGGACTATACTAGTAATATAGGGACCTAACATGCTCCTCTCCTTCAAAAAAAAAATTTCCTCAACGCTTGAGTAGCTCCAGGTGCTTTTGTATAAAATTCTCATCCTCCCATGTAGAATCTTCAGTGGGTAAGTTCTTCCATTTGATGAGATACTCTGAAATTGATCGATTTCGTAGTTGTCAAGTTCTTGTTTCCATGACTGCTTCAAGTTCCAATATGGTTTTTCCTTCCTCATCAAGTTCTAGCAATATTGTTTGAACTGGAAGTTTGTCCCCTATAACCTTTTTTAAGCTTGAAACATGGAAAACTGGATGTACTCGCAAAGAATTAGGAAGCTCCAATTTGTATGCCATAGTACCAATATTTTGCAAAACCTTGTATGGACCATAGTACTTTTGCAATAATTTATTATCCTTCTTAGCTTGCTTGAGGGACATTTGTTTGTATGGTTGTAGCCGTAAAAATACCCAGTCTCCCACATCAAAACTTCTCTCACTGCGATGTTGATATGCTTGTTGTTTCATTCGATTTTGTGCCAAATTTAGGTTATCTTTTAAGAGTTGGAAAACTTCTTGTTGATGCTCGATGTGATCCTCCACTGCTTGAACCCTAGAATTTTCCCTTAAAGAAGATGTGATGGATGGTGGATGATATCCATAAAGTGCTATAAATGGGGTCATTTTTGCTGCAGTATGGAAGGAAGTGTTATACCACCATTGAGCGAGAGGTAAGCACTTGACCCATTGTGCTTGCTTATCAGATTAAAAACAACGAAGATATACTTCCAAACATTTATTCACTATCTCTGTTTGACCATCGGATTGAGGATGATAAGATGAGCTATGAGCTAATTGAGTACCCAAACAAGAAAATAATTCCGTCCAAAAATTTCCTGTAAAAATGGGATCACTGTCACTTATAATAATCTTTGGGTTTCCATGTACCTTTTGAATTGTTTCCATAAATGCAGTAGCAACTGTACTCGCTTTAAATGGATGAGATAATGCACAAAAGTGTGCATACTTGGTAAGTCTATCAACTACCACCATGATGACACTCCTTCCTTCAGACTTAGGTAAACCTGTGATAAAATCCATTGAAATCTCCTCCCAATGTTGACTTGGAATGGATAAAGGTTGTAGAAGACCCGGGGTCTTAATTGTCTCAACTTTATTCTGCTAGAAAACCAAAAATTCCACCACAAACTTTTGAATATCAGATTTAAGGCCATCCCAAAAAAATTCTTTCTTCACCCTGTGGTAAGTTTTTAAAAATCCTGAGTGTCCTCCTAAAGGAGAAGTGTGCAACTCCAAAAGAATATTTTGTTTTAGTTGGGAATTCTTACAAAGATATAAGCGATCTTTGTACCATAAGGAATCATTTTTCCAACTAAATGTATCAGATGTACTAGGATCTTGCCGCAACTTTTGAATGAGTGTCCATACATCTTTGTCCTTCTTCCATTCATCTCTTGCTTCGGTTATCCAATCTGGTTGGATAATAGAAATGGCACAAAGCAATGCTTCCACCTCTTCATTATTTCTTGAGAGTGCATCCGCAACAACATTAAGCTTTCCTTTTTTGTAGATTATTTCAAAGTCATAACCCAACATCTTTGTGACCCATTTTTGCTGCTCTTCTAAAGATAGTCTTTGTTCCAAAAAGTGTTTAAGACTATCATGATCAATTTTTACCTCGAAGTGTCTTCCCATTAGGTAAGTTCGCCATTTCTTTAGTGCATGCAGTATTGCTAACATTTCCTTCTCATAAATAGGTTTCTGTAAATACTTTCCTTTGATTGGACGACTTCCAAAAGCAATGGGTCTTCCTTCCTGCATTAAAACCGCACCAATTCCATTTCCTAAGGCATCACATTCCACAATAAAGGTTTTCGTGAAGTCTGGCGTAGCTAAGACCGGTGCTAGGCACATTGCCTCTTTAAGACGTTCAAAGGCCTTAGTTGCTTCAGAAGTCCATGAAAATGCATCTTTCTTCAATAATGTTGTTAGAGGTGCTGTTATTCTCCCATAATTCTTAACAAACTTGCGATAATACCCTGTTAACCTGAGAAATCCTCGCAATTGCTTTATGGTTGTGGGGATTTTCCATTCCTTAATGGCTTTAATTGTTTTAGGGTCTACCTTAACACCCTCTTTAGATACAATATGACCCAGATATTCCACCTCTTGTACTCCAAAGAAACATTTGGATGTTTTTGCATATAATTGTTTCTCCTCCAATAGTTTGAGCACCATGTCAATATGTTGAACATGATCCTTCCAAGACCCATTGTAGATTAGTATATCATCAAAAAATACTAGCACAAATTTTCTAAGGAAGGGTTTGAAAATGGAATTCATCAACCCTTGAAATGTAGAAGGTGCATTGGTAAGGCCAAAAGGCATGACCAAAAATTCATAATGACCCTTATGAGTTCGAAATGCTGTTTTCAGAATACTTCAGTCTTCATTCTAATTTGATGATATCCTGAACGAAGATCCAACTTGGTAAAATAAATTGCTCCATGTAATTCATCCAATAATCCATCAATCACAGGAATGGGAAATTTATCTTTAATGGTGAGCTTATTGAGCTCCCTATAATCCGGACACATTCGCCATGATCCATCCTTCTTGTGTACCAATACTACCGGAGCAAAGAAAGAACTTTGACTAGGTTGAATTATACCCGCCTCTAACATTTCTGCAATCATACGTTCAATTTCACTCTTTTGGACGTAAGGATATCTATAAGGCCTGATGTTTGGAGGAACACTTCCTCGAATCAAATGAATAGCATGATCATGATCACGAATAGGTGGGAGTCCTTTGGGAGTTTCAAACACCTTGGAATGATTGTCCAAGACTTGTTGGAGATCTGCAGAAATAGATGATTTTGATGTTGGAACTTCTAGTGAGCATAATTGTGCAATTACGCCTCGTTGTTCTTTCTTTAGAAGCTTTGTCATGACATTAGAGCTTATTATCCTTCCTGGTTTCCCTGCAATACCTCGTAATTCGACTTCCTTTCCTTCTGGAAAAAATTTCAAGAAAAGTTCTTGAAAATTAAAAGCTACCGTCCCCAAAGATTGTAACCATTGTACTCCTAGTACAACATCAGCACCTCCCATAGGAATGGAAAGCATTGGACTAGTCAATACATATTCCCCCATGGTTAGCTTGATATTATGGCATTTTCCAGAGAAATTTATAATTCCTCCATTTGCAACCATCACTTGACATTCTGGTGCTAGGTATAGGAAACAATTCAATTCCTTGGCTACCTTACAATGAATAAAATTATGGGTACTACCTGAATCAATCAACACTATTACCTTTTTCTTCTTGATATTTCCTTCTATCTTGAAAATTTGAGGAGTGGTAATTCCTGCCAATGCATTACATGATATGGTCAGACTCATTTCTTCTTCTTATAGGGTTTCTTCTTGGTGTATATCCTCTACTTTTGAAGTTTCTTCTTCATTTTCTTCCTCCTCTTCACAATCTATGTAAAATAATTTCTTCTCAGCACACTTATGACCTTTAGTGTATTTTCTATCACAAGTATAGCAAAGCCCTTTTGCTCTTTTTTCTTCCAATTGTTGTGGTGTCAACCTTGTAGGTTGTGGAAGTCTAGAGTAGCAACACTTCCATCTTTATAGATGTGAGTGGTAGGCTTCCTTGTCGCCATAATTTTACATTCAATTTTTCTTGCCAACCTGAATGCCTTCTCTAATGAATTAAGTTCCCAAACACGAACTTCGTGTTGGATGTTATCCTTTAAAGTCCCTATGAATACATCAATCTTGTGTTCCTCTGGAATATCAGTTACCCTTATATTCAATTTTTGGAAGTCCTTAATGCACTCCGCCACTAAACCCTTTTGTTTGAGATTTTTCAATTGGCTAAAGAAGGTGTTGCTCTTTGTATCCTCATAATGTGTTATCATTTCCTCTGTAAAAATTGACCAAGTCACAATTTGTTTACAGGATAAAATCCATCGATACCATACAAATGTATTTTTTTCTAATGTAAAGTTGCAATGTGTACCTTTTGTGTGTTTTGCACATTATTGTGATCAAAATATTGCTCCATTTGTAGTATCCATGTTATGGGATCCTTGCCATCAAACTTCCTCGTATCCATCTTTGGAATATGGTGGTTCTTCAATCCAACATTAGAGTTTATGAAATCACGATTAACAATTATTTTGTTCTCATCATGAGTTTCCTCTACTATATTTTCACCCTTAGGAATCATTTCTTGTATCAACTTTGTCAACCCTTCGATGTTTTCTTTTAGATCATTCTTCATGTTTTCCATGTTGTCTTTCATTTTTTCTTCCATGTCCTCCATATTAGCTTCCACTCCATCCATCTTAGTTTCCACGACATCCATCTTAGCTTCCACGCATTTCTTCAAACCATCCATCTTCGCTTCCATGCCTTTCTTCAAAACTTCCATTTCATTTTTTGTTACTCTTTGCGAGAGCGAAATTTGGTACACTTTCTCTTGTAATTTTGATAGATCATGTTGCAATTCTTCATCTTCATGAGTCATAGTAGAGTATTTTGAGGGCTTAATGGGTGTTGAATTATTTTTAGGAGGCATTTAAGAACCCAATACTGAAATATATGCTCAATAGTGATGCAGGGGCATTAGACACTAGCCAGCAATGTAGGAGGTTTTGTCCACATGTTGTGGCTAGGAGGGTTCGAAATCATCTAAATTGTAACAGCTAGGTGCCCATACCTCAGCTGACTGTATCATTTAGATTAGTCAGAGTTGTAGAAGTCGAATAGTCCAGTTAGCCCATCTGTCATGTTTCGGTTAGTTGAATTATTGTAATTAGGCTTTTGATTTTCTAAAATGGTCCTCACAGAGGAACCGAAGGGACACATTGTAATGTATATAATTTGTATCCCTCGACGTATTGAAGGGGAAAGGAAGAAGAGAGGAGAAAAAAAGAGAAAAGAGAGATTTTCTGTAGTAAAATCTCTGTGTTAACAATTGTTTCCAGTTAAATAATCTCAGTGCTCGTTGGCCATTGAATTGTCTCGAACTGTTAATTGTGAAGAATTTTTTGACTGTGAGGCGATTGTGTACTGGTAATTCCGCTTTCCTCTGTCTATTTTTCCCATGAATTGGTTGGATAAACTCTGCGAATTGAATTCCAACACAGTCCTCTATTTGCATTACTATGAAACTCTGCACCGAATGATCGGACGAGCTTTATGGAAATAAAACCGAGTTGTGAACCTGAGTTAAGGCATACGAAGGAATAGCGTAACCAACTTAAATCGGTGGTCAATCACTGTTCTGAAACCGCGAGCGGATTTACGAAGCCGGATTGCCCATATCGCACCGCCTTTCGGAGATAAGCGGTATTTCCTGGTTGGGGAGCGATTCCACTGAGAAATTGACACGTGGCGTTGGGAAAAGTTCCAAAACCACTGTTGCTACGCACCATCGCACGTTAAATTCCGTAAAAGGAAGCTGAGCGATATCATGGAACGTCGTTGATCTGAGAAGGAGCCATAGGACGGTGATCATTTGATAAAGATGTGCAGAAGGTAACCAGGTGCGGTACGAGCATTTGATTGGGCCGTCGATTATGTATGTGGGGCTGGAACCAAAGTTCTATTTAAAAGTCATTTATTCAAAAAGTGTTGGTTATTAATATAAAGTTCAATTATATAGTTTAATTGCCAAAGGTTGTGGATAATGTGTATTTTTCAAATCCCCCGAATTTGACAAATAAAACTCGAAGAAATCAGAGAAGGCCACGTGGAAGTAAACGAATCTAAGGCAAGGGAAAATGGTGACAGAGCGATTACAGTAGACCTGCTCTCCTTAGGGGTCGAATTTCAATTTTTTGCCGTCATTTGTGGTATCAGAGCTGTTGTTTTGAGTTGTTTTGCAGAGAATTGACATGGAAATCCGAGTTGGTAGAGGTGCTGGCAGAAGGAGACCTGTTGCCAACGCAAAGGTGTTGGGGATGTTGCAGAGGTTCGAGGCCAGAATGGATGACATGGAGCGAAGACAGCTCAGAGATCCTGAAGACATCAGTGAACCTAAAACAAAAGAAGCGGAAGAAAATGTTGAAATTCCTTCTGACATGAGGCTCCTCAGAACTGTTCTGGGGTCTGCGGTTAAGCCCAGGATTGAAGTTTCAAATTTTGTAGGAGGATTGAATCCAGAGGAGCTGGTGGACTAGATAAATGAAATGAATAAGTGCTTCGATTATGAAGAAATAAGTGAAGATAAAAAGGTCAAGTTTGCGGTGACAAAGCTGAAAGGACATGCAGCACTTTGGTGGGATGGAGTGCAGGCAGAAAGGAGGAGATTTGGCAAGCAACCTATCAAGAGCTGGACCAGAATGATGGCTAAATTAAAAGGTAAATTATTGCCTAGTGATTATCAGTTAACATTTTATAGGCAAATGCAGAACCTGAGACAGATGTTGCTGACAGTAAAAGAATACACAGAGGAATTCTACAGAGTAAGCATAAGAGCTGGGCAATTCCAGGACACACTAGAGAAGACTGCCAGATATGTGAATGGTCTCAAGCTGGAGATCCAAGATGAGATTGGTCTTCTGTCTCCTAAGACAGTGGAAGAGGCCTACCAGATGGCCTTGAAAGCAGAGGAGAAACTCCCGAGGAAACAGTCTGCCAAGAAGAGAGGTACTTTCCGTGGAAAGGGAAGTCAGGGTGGTAGAGGAAAGCCTACTACACCTGTGGAGTGGAGTTGGGCCGCAGCTCACCCCGTAATTCCACCTGCTGAGACATGCAGGTGGCGGTTCTTACGCAGGAAAGGAAGAGGAGGCAGAGACAGAGGCAGGGGTAGAGAGTTGAGGTGTTATAGATGTCAGCAAGTGGGACATAAGCACTATGAGTGTCCAGAGAATGTGGGTGCTGGTCCAAGAAATGTTGTTGTTGCCCAGGTTGGAGAAGAGGCGGAAATTGAAGAAGAAATTCTACCAAAGAGGGGAGAGTCCTTGGTGGTAAATAAGGTCCTGTTGAAGCAAGCCAAAGAGGTCACTGAGCCTGCACAAAGGAAGACTTTTCTTAGGAGCATATGCAAAGTTCAAGGGAAATGCTGCCAACTAGTCATTGATAGTGGCAGCACAGACAATCTGGTTTCCACTGAGGTGATAGAGAAGTTGAAGTTGAAGACAAGGGAGCATCCAAATCCCTACAAGGTGTCCTAGCTGCATAAAGGGCACCAGTTGGTTGTAAAAGAACAGTGTGAGATAGAGCTGAAAATGGGCAAATACAAAGATAAGGTCCTGTGTGATGTAATGCCCATGGATGTGCGTCATATACTGTTGGGTAGACCTTGGCAGTTTGACAGAGCAGCATTGCATGATGGCAAGAATAAAACTTACAGGTTCTTCAAGGATGGGGTACATCATACATTGATACCCATGGAAGAAGGAGAGCCATCCAGCAAAGTGATTGATCCAAAGACCTTGTTGCTGAGTGGGAAGGAATACCTACAGCAGATAGAAGAAGAAGAGGTAAGTTTTGCTTTAATTTGCAAACCTAGGGTAGTTCTTACTTCTACAAAGATTTTTGACTTGCCAGTAGAAATCCAAGAGATGTTAGACAATTATTGTGACATTGTTGTGGATGATTTACCTGATGAGATGCCACCTATGAGAAAGATCAGCCATCAGATAGATTTTATCCCTGGTTCAAATCTGCCAAATAAGGCAGCCTACAGAATGACTCCCACAGAAAATGAGGAAATCAGGAGACAAGTACAGGAATTGGTAGACAAGGGGCTGATCAGAGAAAGTTTGAGTCCATGTGCAGTACCAGCAGTATTGAGCCCAAAGAAGGATGGGGGCTGGAGGATGTGTACTGATTCCAGATCAATCAACAAGATCACAATCAGGTACAGATTCCCTTTGCCCAGAGTTGAGTATTTAATGGATTGTTTGAGTGGTGCTAAATATTTTTCAAAGATAGATCTGAAAAGTGGATACCATCATATTAGAATAAGAGAGGGTGATGAGTGGAAAAATTCATTTAAAATGAATGAAGGACTGTATGAATGGATGGTAATGCCTTTTGGGTTTTCAAATGCACCTAGCACTTTTATGAGACTTATGAATGAAGTTTTGAAAGAATTCATTGGTAAATTTGTGATAGTGTATCTGGATGATATATTAGTTTTCAGCAAAACTAAAGAAGAACATTTGAGGCATCTCAATTATGTCTTGAAGAAGCTGCACCAAGAGAAATTGCTGATAAATTTAAAGAAATTCTCATTCGTGAAGGAAGATTTGGTGTATTTGGGATTTTTTGTTTCTGCAGAAGGATTGAAGATGGACCCAGAAAAGGTTAAGGCAATTGTGGAGTGGCCTTCACCCAGGAATGTTTTTGAAGTAAGAATTTTCCATGGACTTGCCAGTTTTTACAGAAAGTTTATAAGAAACTTCAGTAGGATCAATGCACCCATAATTGAGACAATAAATAAGAGCAAACAGCCATTTAACTGGACTGCTGAAGCAGAAAGAAATTTTAAACTTTTGAAGCAAAAGATAACTGAGAAGCCTGTTTTGATCCTGCCTGATTTTACTAAACCATTTCAAGTGAAATGCAATGCCAGTGGAGAGGCCATTGGAGCTGTGTTGAGTCAGGATGATAGGCCTGTAGCCTATTTCAGTGAAAAGCTAAATGACACCAGGAGAAAGTATTCCTCTTATGAGAAGGAGTTCTATGCAATTGTTCAAGCATTGAAAAAGTGGAGACATTATTTGATGTCCAGGGAATTTGTATTGTATTCTGACAATCATGCTTTGCAATATATCGTACAGCAGCCCAAGTTGAAGCATAAGCATGCTAAATGGGTTGAGTATCTCCAAGGTTTTAATTTTTTTTTTAAACATATAAGTGGCCAAGCAAATAAAGTACCTGATGCTTTGAGTAGGAGACACATGATTGTTCAAGAAACTAATTTTGAAGTTGTAGGGTTTGATTTTCTCAAAGAATTGTACAAAACAGATTCAGATTTTAAGGAAGCATTTGAGGCATGTTGTAACCCTGTTTTAACAGATAGAAGCCCGTGGCTAGATTATTTCTTGCATGAGGACTTAATATTCAGAAGAAACCAACTGTGTGTACAAAAATGTTCTATGAGAGAAAACTTGATTAAGGAGAAGCATAGTGGTGGACTTGCTGGACACTTTGGTAATGATAAAACCTATGAGCAGCTGAGTCACTTCTATTACTGGCCTAGGATGAGAACAGAAGTGGATAAGTTTGTGAAGAACTGCAAAATCTGTCAATATGCTAAAGGAAGGAGCCAAAATGCAGGATTGTACACTCCCTTGCCTATTCCAGACAGGCCTTGGGACATGGTGAGTATGGATTTTGTTCTAGGATTGCCCAAGACTCAGAGAGGGAATGATGCAGTCTTTGTTGTGGTGGAAATATTCTCCAAAATGGCACATTTCATTCCATGCTATAAAACTAGTGATGCCACCCATGTTGCTAACTTGTTTTTCAAAGAAGTTGTTAGATTGCATGGGTTGCCCAAGAGTATTGTTTCAGACAGAGACACCAGATTTGTGGGTCATTTTTGGAGGACACTATGGAAGAAACTTGGTACCAAACTAGGTTTTAGATCAAATTATCATCCCCAGACTAATGGACAAACTGAGGTAGTGAATAGGAGTCTGGGAAATTTGTTGAGAAGTCTTGTAGGAGAGCATCCCAAGCAGTGGGATCATATTTTTCCCAAGGCAGAATATGCATATAATGACTCACCAAACAGAAGCACAGGGCAGAGCCCATTCCATATTTTTTATGGAATGCGCCCCAGAGGAATATTAGAGTTAAGAAATCTGGGAAGGGCGGAGCTAAGGAGTGCAAATGGTGAGGAATTTTCTTCAGAGATCCATGCCATACATGAACAAGTGAAACAGCAACTTCAAGGCAGCAGCATCAAATACAAAAGCAGAGCAGACTTGAGTAGAAAATAAGTTCATTTTGAAGTAGGAGATTTGGTTTTGGCACACTTGAGAAAGGAGAGATTCCCAAGGAAGCAGTATAACAAATTGAAGTTCAAAAAGATTGGGCCATGCAAGATACTTAGAAATTTTTCTGCAAATGCTTATGAGATTGAATTACCTCCTGATGCTGGAATATCTCCCATTTTTAATGTTGCAGATTTGTACAAGTATGAAGATGATGGTGAACGAGAAATATCAGCAGACAAGGGACAGATTGAGTGGAAAGAACATCTACCTCCAGCGCAACCATTGCAACCAGAGAAGATATTGGACAAAAGAGTGTTCAGGAAGACCAGAGGACAAGAGTACTTTCAGTACTTAATCAAATGGAAGGATAAGCCAGAGGAATATGCCACTTGCATGACTGAAGGAAGGTTACAGAAGATAGGCAGATCAGTGGAAGAGCTCATGGACAGGAGCCCATGAAGAAAATTGCCCTCGGGAGTCTGATTCAGGGGCATTAGACACTAGCCATCAATGTAGGAGGTTTTGTCCACATGTTGTGGCTAGGAGGGTTCGAAATCATCTAAATTGTAACAGCTAGGTGCCAATACCTCAGCTGACTGTATCATTTAGATTAGTTAGAGTTGTAGAAGTTGAATAATCCAGTTAGCCCATCTGTCATGTTTCAGTTAGTTGAATTATTGTAATTAGGCTTTTGATTTTCTAAAACGGTCCTCACAGAGGAACCGAAGGGACACATTGTAATGTATATAATTTGTATCCCTCGATGTATGGAAGGGGAAAGGAAGAAGAGAGGAGAAAAAAAAAGAGAAAAGAGAGCTTTTCTGTAATAAAATCTCTATGTTAACAATTGTTTCTATTTAAATAATCTCAGTGCTCGTTGGCCATTGATTGTCTCGAACTGTTAATTGTGAAGAATTGTTTGACTGTGAGGCGATTGTGTACTGGTAATTCCGCTTTCCTCTGTCTATTTTTCCCATGAATTGGATGGATAAACTCTGCGAATTGAATTCCAACACAGTCCTCTGTCTGTATTACTATGAAACTCCCCACCGAATGATCGAACCGAGCTCTATGGAAATAAAACTGAGTTGTGAACCTGAGTTAAGGCATACGAAGGAATAGAGTAACCGACTTAAACCGGTGGTCAATCACTGTCTTGAAACCGCGAGCGAATTTACAAAGCCGGATTGCCCATATCGCACCGCCTTTCGGAGATAAGCAGTATTTCCTGGTTGGGGAGCGATTCCACTGAGCAATTGACACGTGGCGTTGGGCGAAGTTCCAAAACCACCGTTTTTGTGCGCCATCGCACGTTAAAGTCCGTAAAAGGAAGCCGAGCGATATCATGGAACGCCGTTGATCTGAGAAGGAGCCATCAGACGGTGATCGTTTGATAAAGATGCGCGGAAGGTAACCAGGTGCGGTACAAGCATTTGATTGGGTCGTCGATTATCTATGTGGGGCCAGAACCAAAGGTCTATTTAAAATTCATTTATTCAAAAAGCATTGGTTATTAATATAAAGTTCAATTATATAATTTAATTGCCAAAGGTTGTGGATAACGTGTATTTGTCAAATCCCCCGAATTTGACAAATAAAACTCAAAGAAATCAGAGAAGGCCACGTGGAAGTAAACGAAGCTAAGGCAAGGGAAAATGGTGACATAGCGATTACAGTAGACCTGCTCTCCTTAGGGGTCGACTTTCAGTTTGTTTCCGTCAAATAGGCCCTTGGAATCACTTCAAACTGATTTTTTTACACAAAACATATGCAATTCGGAAACAAATACACACCTTTTTCTTTATTTTGAGGAGCTCGATATTGAAACTAAATTATCTCTATGATTTTGGATCTTCAATATCTGAAATTTAGTTCTAAGGTAGACCTATGAATCCTCTTTCGAATGCCACAGATCTGACCTGATTTGGATTCTTCAAGACAAATTTATGTCCAATCTCCCACAATGAACTAATTATGGACTGGTTCAGTAGAGCGAACTTGTACGAGTTGTCACATGTCATTGTTTCCTCCTTTGGCTCTGAAATCGACAGAGAAGAAACTGTAGTTCGCTTGATTGCGGTCACATTTTACAGCATTCCAATCTGACGCTTAGAGAGAGAGTTATGAAGATTTTCCCACGATCACCTCTTTGAGATGAAATTCATGATCCTGAAAAAGCCCTAACTTCCACAGATCATATCTCTAAAAATTTTGTGAACCAAGTTCTGAAATTTTGTGAAGATGTTCCTCAGGATTTCAGCTTCGTGCTCTAAAAATTTTAGCTTCTTAACCTTCTTAGAAAAAAATTTATAGCGACAATTCCACGATGACCTATTTGGAGCAGCAAAAACCCTAGAATCCAAAGCTTTGATACCAAATGTTGTGAAACCAGCTTAAAAAATAGAAGAAAAGAGAGATCAACGCCTTATAAATCAACCACTTCGAGGGGGAAACCTCCAATACCTTACATAAATGAACAATTCTTGGATGATACAAATGACCAAACCTCCTTTGTATATATAGGAGTCCATGGGGCCACAATGTAATCATATACAACCTAACAATAATAATTTAATGGCACAATAATAACAACATGGGGGTTACAGGGGTACAACAATAACAATAAGGGGGTTACACTAACAACAATAAGGGACTATACTAGTAATAGAGGGGCCTAACACAAACACCCATTGGAGTTCCCATGATACTTGCGCAATCAAGGAAGGTCAAAATTCATATCTTTTAGGGATTACATTCATCAGGGATTGCGCAAGCAAGGCAGGTTGTTTGGAGGCTATAAAGTGGTTGAGTATTGGTAGGTTTTTGTATGACAGTGTGAGACAATTAGCTGAGTAATGGAGGGATCTTGTAAGAAGATTTTTGTATTTAATTGTTTCATGATCCATGTTGAATATACAATCAAATATAGTGGGGTTTTTTGTTGTAATATTTCCCCATGAAATTATCTGTGTTGTGGTTTATTTGATTCTTCTTCATGTTCATGTGATTGGCGATTGTGTTTTTAATTCCACAAAATATTTGTATAAGCGATTAAGTATTTAACTTTAGTACATTGTTAGATCAGGTGAATCCATGATATACATGCATGCTGTATAATTTCTACACACTGCACTTACATATGGAACACGGGACATATCCTCCTCTTCTTCTTGTGTCTTGGGACATTGTTCAGCAGACACCTTTACACCTATAGGAATAGGAACCTTCATCTATTTACTATCCTGCATAATGAACCTCTGCAATATTGTCTCGGCATACTTCCTCTGGTTTAACCAGGGCTTCCTCTTTGCCTGATCTCTCTTAATTTCCATGCCCAAAATATAGTTTGCAGCACCAAGATCCTTCATGTTGAATTTGGAGAACAACTAGGTCTTCAAATCCTGGATAATTTCTTTGCCATTTCCAATCAGTAACATATCATCCACATAAAATACCAAATAAATAACACGATCACCAATTAATTTAAAATACACACAGTGATCCTCTTTGCTTCTGGTGAAGCCAAGTCCCCGTATATAGGTATAAAATTTCTAATACCACATCCTTGCTGACTGTTTTAATCCATACAGAGACTTTTTTAACCTACATACCAGGTCTTTCTTAACCTTCACCACAAATCCTTCAAGTTGCTTCATGTAAATCTCCTCTTCCAAAACCCCGTGAAGAAATGTTGTCTTCACATCCATCTTTTCTACCTCAAAATAAAATGCAGCAGCAACAAATAAAAGTAATCTAATAGAAGTAACCTTCGCAACAACAGAAAAAATATCACCAAAATCAATTCTCGACACCTAGGAATAACCTTTTGCTACCAATCAATCTTTTTATTTCTCCACCTTGCCTTCTACATTCATCTTCTTCTTAAACACCCATTTTCTCCCAATGGGCTTCCTTCCATCTGGCAATTCCACAAGATCCCATGCCTCATTTTTGTGCAAGGATGTCATTTCATCAACCATGGCATCCTTCCATAGTTTTCCATCCTCTGAATCCACTACCTCCCTGATAGTTATAGGATCATCATCAGTGATAGTTAAATCATAATTTGAATAGAAATCAGATGAACTATACCTTTATGGTTGTCTTCTTTCCCGAACTGATCTTCTCACAACTGGATTTTGTGGCTCTTCCTCTTCTAAATCTTGTTCTATTGTACAGCCTGATTCATCCTCCTTTAGCTCAAACTCTATCTTCTCAAGTTCCTCTGGTAGGACTTCATGTTTAAAAACATCTTTCACCTCTCTAAACACCACATCTCGGTTGTACACAACCTTCCTTGTTTCTGGTTTCCAAATCTTGTAACCTTTTAAACCATCCTTATATATAATAAAGATGCACCTTTCAGATTTATTATCCAACTTGTTCCTCTCCTCCTTTGGAACATGTACATATGCATCACATCCAAATACCCTTAGATGTGAAAGAGAGTGTATCTTACCAGTCCCTACCTCATGTGGAGTCTTATCCTCCAACGTTGATGAAGGTGATCTATTAACCAAGTAACATGGAGTCTCCATTGCCTCTGCCCAGAATTCCTATCCTAACCTGGTACCACTGAGCATGCTTCTTGCCTTTTCCATCAAAATTTTGTTCATTCTTTCTGCAACTCCATTTTTTTGATGTGTGTATGGAGTATTCTTCTGCCGTGCTATACCACACTTCTTACAGAACTCTTCAAATTCATTCTTGCATAACTCTCCACCATTATCTGTCCTCAGCACCTTTATCTTCTTCTCTGTCTGGTTTTCCACCAAAACCTTAAATTCTTTAAATATGTCAAAGACTTCAGATTTCTTCCTCAAGAAATATATCCATGTATTCCTTGAGAAGTCATATATGAATGAAACATAGTATACAGACTTACCCAGTGAAGGAACCGACACATATCCAAACACATCACTATGCACAAGTTCTAATATCTTGCTCACCCTCTTAGCACCAGAAGGAAAACTCACCCGATTCTACTTCCCATATACACAATGTTCACAGAAATCGAAATCCAGAGATAAATTGGACGTACCTTCTACCATACCATTACCATGCAGTATCTAAAGGCCCTTCTCTCTAATATTTCCAAGCCTTTGATGCCATAGCATGGTATTTTCTCCAAAGACCGCTAGGTTTTCCGCTCCACTTTCAGGAACCACAAAACTGTTACACCCATCAATAACAATGCTACCCTGAAGCTTGTATAGAGTTCCAATCCAAAATCCCCACATTAATACCAGTGCTCCCCGAACCATCTTGCAAGTATCTTTCTCGAATATTGTTTTTACATGTGCATCATCCATCTTGCTTACAAAAATCAAATTTCTCGCCAATGCAAGAATATGCATAACACCAGGAAGTGTTCTAATCCTTCCACCTTGCAGCTTCAACTTTACTTTTCCACGTCCGATGATTATGGCCTTCCTATCATCCCCTAATAATACATCACCACCATCATATTTCTCATACTCGCAGAACCACTCCCTATGGGGAGTGAAGTGAAAGGATGCACTTGAGTCAATCATCCATGCCTCATGGTCTACATGTATATTTGAAGAAGAAGCCAAATACACATACCCACCTTCATCTGAGGTGTTTTTTGCCTCTACAAAAGGAGCATCATCATATCCCTTTCCTTTCTCAGGAGCTTTAGATCTGCAGTCCTTTTTGTAGTGCCCTTCCTTTCCTCATTTCCAGCACACCTTTACAAACTTTCCTGGAGATTTATATCTCCCTCTATATTTAGATCTCCCACTCTAAACATTATTTTTGTTTCTATTTTGGGACCTTCCTCGTACAGATAAGGCATCTCCATTCTAGCCCTCCATATTTCTCTGTCTCATTTCCTTCGACAGCAAGGCTGAGACAATTTCATCAAAATTCAAGGTAGTTATATTTCTACCTATTTCAATAACTAGACTGTCCCACGAATCTGGTAGAGAACACAACAAACTGATGAACTTATTTTCGTCTGAGATTTAATATCAACAGATGAAAACTGACTTACCACAGTATTGAAGGCATTCAGATGTTGTATCACTGAGTCTCCATCCTTCATCCTTAGGGTATACAATTTTTTCTGCATGAACAATTTATTCACCAGAGACTTAGATTGGTACAAAGTCCCTAGCTTGTCCTGCAAAGTCTTCATCGCAGCTTCCCTAGATACATTCAACAATACTGAATTTGAGATACACAACTGTATTGTGCTCTTTGCCTTCTGATCCAAATTCTTCTAGTCTTCATCTGACATCGTCGTTGGTTTAAGACCTAGATCTACCGCAATCCACTAATCTTTATCCACCAAAAGATCCTCCATCTTGATCTACCAAAACTCAAAACTCTGACCATTAAATTTATCGATCTCTATCTTTCCACTGCTCGCCATCTTCTTTCGTCGTAAGAATCGATCCCGCAAACCTCCCACTGAACAGGGTCTACCACAAGCTCGAGCAAAAAACCCCTAAGCAGCAAAGGAGTCCCCTTGAAGCCGAACCAACTCTGATACCAAATGTAGGTTTCAACCCTGTACAGAAATTATCTACAAACGAATCTTAAAAACAGAAAATAAACAATAACGAGAGAATAAAACATAAAACATATATACACAGATATTTTCCCTTGGATCCCAAATCGGGACTACCAGCTTTATTTTTCATTATATTCCTTTTAGTGTTAGAACACATATATATACATTT
The DNA here is from genome assembly GCA_034641835.2 of Pinus albicaulis. Classification (NCBI taxonomy): domain Eukaryota; kingdom Viridiplantae; phylum Streptophyta; class Pinopsida; order Pinales; family Pinaceae; genus Pinus; species Pinus albicaulis. Next base: position 638,573,669 of record CM076573.1, read on the forward strand.
TGAAGAATTCATAAACCCCAATCCATTAACCCTAGATTAGAACATAACCATGTTCCCTTGACCGGATCTACAAAATACTAGGGACCGAAAACCAGCATGCCCTAAAACCATGTGCAAACCCATGCACAAAACCATGGGGACGTGTAAATAATCATGGAAATAATATAACACATACCCAACATCACCCACCCAAAATATTTCACCCATTTCTGATGGATTGAGATCAATATTTTTCAATGAAATTTGGTGGGTTACTGACCCAATATATTTGTTCGATTGTCATTGGAGACAACTCTTGTTTCCCCTAATGATTTCATCAACCATCGACAAAATAAAGGAGTCACCCGCACAAAATATTTCACCAACCACAAACGCAGTGAGCTCATTGCCTTCAACAACAAAATATCGTTTACGAACCCAATATATTTGGCTCATCGCCTATGGAGACAAATCTTGTTGACCACTGATGGGATTTTCTGCCATTGGAAAATAAAATGGGTCATCCATCCAAAATATTTTGTTGATTTCTTATGGAGTGAACTCGTCGACAATCAACTAGATTTGACATTTTAACTTGCTAAAACATCGTGATTGCCTCGAGATAAAAAAAAAATATGCAAGCTTTGCAACAAATATCAAAGGGTTCGTATTATATATTAGAGGGAATCATAACTTGATAAAATTTATGAAGAGCACTCACTGCCCCTAGCTTTGCCTCTAGCTCTGCCTCTAGATTTGAAGGATCACTCTTTGGGTAAAAAATCATGCCTATAAATTCCCAATCATTGTTTGATTAAAAACTCATTCATATCAATTCATTTATTCATACAGGACAGTTTCATGAATGTAAGTGACTATATGCGTATAAGAAACAATTTATAGCTATGCATTGTACATATTGTTACCAAAATTATCACACATATCTCAGTAAAATGGGATTCCTACCAACATCTACTAACCTTAAAATTGATGGAAACACTACTTCAAACACCTAAAAAAATTGTATAGTTGAAGATTCAATTTCAAATCCTAGAAATAAAGAAAATTTGAAAATTCTTCATACTCAAGAAAATATACATAATTACCAAGAGTTATTTCCCACCTTAATTAATGCATTTCTTAGCAAAAAGATAGGTAAAAGTAATAAATCCAAAATACAAAGTTAGGATACTGCTTACCAAAACATATGTACTTCTTGCCATAGATTTAGGTAGGGAATGGGATTATGTAATTGATTCCTTTGCTTTAGAAATTAAATTATTCCTAGCAAGCTCTTGTAAGCTTGGATTAATGTGCATTAAATCAAATATACTTATCTCCATGAATAAACATATATAATCCATAATCATATGAAAAAACACTCATTATCAACACATTTACTCTCCCTACCATATTTACCATTTTTTCTACTGATTTTAACAAGCCTCCAATACTCATAATATCCCTTCGTATAGGGTAAAGTTTTGGGTAATGTATCTGTATATATTTACTTTACTCTAGTGATGCATTTAATTTATACGGACTTTATTTAAGATTAAAGCACACAAAGCTTACCTATACAATTTCAATGGTTCAATTTTACCGAAGCTAAGTCTTACCCAACTAATTGTGAAAACAAGGGAAGCAACAAAATAATACTTGTACAACTTCAAAGAACCATATTAGATTTGTATGGAAATATAATACATGTAACACATTATAAATTTCATTCAATAGAACATTCATTTTTCATCTCTAATTTTACCAACGAAAATATAGAGAGAAAATAAGAAATAACCATCAGAATCAAAGACAACACATATCTGAATTTTTTGCCTGACAACTGACATGGGAAGGATCCTTTTCCTCTTTTGGAAATGTAATTAGATTTGATCTTCATAATTTTCATTATACCTTTATTAAAATGTATTTTGTAAAATCAAAAAGACTAAAAGGTATTATTATTATTAGTTTCATTAGTCAAAGCATGTTCTCATGCTTGTAGGGTTTATTGAGACAAAGATTTGTAATTGAGTAAAAGTCATATTTGGACTCCTTTTTAGAAAAGGGAGAAATAATTTTATCTTGTATCAAAAATTCAATTTGTCCTCCACAAGACCAAGTTGTCCCTCCATATTGACAAGTTGTTTTGCCTAAAGGATGTGACCCTTCGCATAGATAAACAACTATATATTGGCACATCTTCTCCCTCATTTTGGAAAGCAACTCATTGAAGTTCTAAAGCAATATATGTGAGTTTTATGATTCCAGATATGTGTGTCTTTGGAAGCAAGATATACAATTTTTTTGTGGCATAGAATCTTAAATGGATGCAATTTCTTCAGCAACATATGACTTGAAAAGATGTGAGTTCTTAAGGCTAAAAAGATGTAAGTTCCTAAGGTTATCTTTGTGATGATATGTGAGCTAAACAAGGATTGAAGTATATGTGAAGTGTTAGCCATAGAAGGACTTCAATGACTATGATATGCGAGGTATAAGAGGCCTATAAGGTTTGTAAAATGTGAGCTACGGGAAGGATGATTATCTCTATGGGATAAGGGATTCAATGGACAGGCTTGTAACAGAATAGTTGACCATTTTTAAGATAAAACTTGATTGAGGACGGAGGGTTGACTTGGGGAATTTGTGGAGGTATTGGTCCTAATCTTGGGTCTTGGATATCTCACTTTGATCTTATTCTATAAGAGGAATTTTCTGGCTTTTCCCCCTTATGGGGTTTTGGCCCTGGCTTGGAAAGCCTACATCTTTGTGTTCTTTTGTCTCTCTGTAATCTTCATGTTTTATGCATTTTGGTAATTGTTTGATGAAGAAGAACCATTAGAATAAATTTTAGCCTGAAATTTCCCATGAAATTTTCACGTACATAATATGTAAACCAATCAGAATCCTTTAAATTTAAAAAAATATACTTGTAAAAATTTTGGAGGGAAAATATAAAAAACTAATTTTTTAATTATATTGTTGGATTATCTCCTTATAGTTTTACTCAAATTTCAAGTGTAGACACTCGTTAGATGTAGAATTAAATTATTTATCTAACAAGTACCCATTATGCATATTTTTTATAAGACCCACATTGATAAAAATTAAGATACATTAAAAAAGCGTGGTGAACACACTTTTTAATGTATATTCATTTTTTATAAATGTGGGTCTTCTCAAAATTATGCTTAATGGGCACTCATTCGATGCGAAATTTAATTCCACATCCAACAAGTATCTCCAATTGAAATTTGAGTAAACCTATAAGGAGATAAGCCAAAAATACAATTAAAAAAAAAAAATAGTTTTCTTCTTTTCCCTCCAAAATTCATAACTGTTATTTTATTATTTTCCTATTATTTTATTATTTTTCCTGAGGAAGCCACTTTTAGGATGAAAGTTCCTGTAATTATTAATTTAATAAAAGTCGAACAAACACTCACAAGTAATAATCAAGAAATAGAAATCCATCCTAATATGCCAGCAACATGATTTTTCAACATGGTGCAGAGCTAAGGTGAAGAGAAAGGCAGTTTGAAGATCACTTTTTGTTGGCACAATAATCTCACTCCTAAGGCACTCTTACATCAGCTACTTTGGAGGACATCATTTGCAGCAACTATACTTATTCTTACATACGGACAAATAAAATCCAAAGTCATCTCTCTAAAAGGAAACAACTCTCTCTCTCAAAGAAACTTTTACAGTTACACAGGGATTTCTACTATTATGGAATATAGCATTATAGAAACTCAAGTATCAAGAAAGAAGTCTGAATCATCTTTTATGAGTTAAAAATACAATTTTTTATCTTTTTGAGGAAAGCTCGAATTGTTCTATTCAAGGTTTAAGTTTGTTTGTTGGCTCCAAATCTACAAGTATGAATTTTGAGAATACCATACAGGTCTGATTAAATGACAAGTTCGAGCCTTATTTTATTTATGAAATAATATCAGGTATAACATTCATGTGAAGAAGAATAAGAATTTTGAGTTTTGTATATATCTTTGTGTCATAAGCCCTATACCAAATCCATTCTCTGTGGAATCTTAATCAAGTCCAAATTATTCATCCTTATGGAAGCAATCAATAGTGACCTCAAATTCAAATAGAGTAACCAGAAGTTCGTGACATATGGAAAAGAAGGTTGAGATTGTGATAGGAGGTATTTGAACCCTCTATGAGACATCCATCCAAACCATATATGACAGTGCAAACATTTTTCATGAGCTACATAAACAAGTATTCATAATATTTTTCTTTAGTGGTATAGTCTTTTGTGGACTTTCTACATCAACTCTCAAGAAATAGCAAAGATAAGAAACATACACAATAGATCCGAAGTTATGATAATGACATCTGAAATTGTTATGGCACTCAAGACATGAAATATCTGTGGCATTATGATTATGTGACATTTGCAGTATACTTTTCTCCAAGTTATAATCCTAAGGAAATTCTGAAATTAGTTCTAGTTCTGTAACAAATGGCAAGTTTTGAAAGAAGTCCATTTTTTGTGGCAAGCATCAAATTTCAAGATGCACTATGACATAAAACTACAAGTTTTTTGCAACATTTAATTTTGAAGAATTATTCTATAAGCAGGCATACAAGATATATATCTGCAACAAGATATCAGAATCACAAGTATGAGGAGCAGTGACGTTATCTTTATTTCAATTCATAAACAAAGGATCTATCAACGAATCCGACTTATCTGAGAAGCCATGACATTTCCAACGATAATAGGAATATGAAATCCTAAATATCGAACTCATATATGTGCCTCGCTTGAAGGACAAAGGACTAAAATCAATGAGAAGATTATATAAAGAATTGGTTATGGAAAGAATTAAATGAGAAGTTTGAATGTCTTTGTGAAGCAGCTCAATGAAATTTCTGAGGTTGAAAGCATTAAGGCACCTTTGTTGAAGAACGTAGGCACTTGAAAAGGTAAGGTTGCAGAGGTGTGTAAATTTCTTGTGTGTATTTCATGATCCAAGTCACCTATATTAATTTTACTAGATCATAGTGATGATCATATGAAAAATAGTAAAAGGGCATGCATATATATAGACTAGAGATAGTGATATATTGTTGATTTGGTAGCACACAAAGAATATCATTGCATATGAATACTAGATTAAGAAATGAAATGGATAAAAGTGTGTTAGTAGTATGATTAGGTTTTTGAAATTCATGTATGGTAGGCCTTGATGACTATGAAGAATCTAGGGTTGGTAGAACTTACAGTTTGTGATGTTGTGAAGACATTTGGAATTTAGGGTTTGTGAACCCTAGCATAGTTTGGATAAAGAAGAACGCAAAGAGAAAAACCATATCTAACCATATCCACTATTAGAGGTAGTTATAACCCTTTATTTTTAATATGAAAACGAGGTTCCTGAACAAGTCCTAGATTAAGAGGGAGCTAATCCTTCTCAAAAGATAAGTACTCTATATCTATGTATTTATTATCTTTGTGTATTTTCCTTTTTTTTCTTTCATGGTCTTCTAATAAAGGTTGTATGTCAAGGAAAGATTTATCTAAATATTGACTAGCAGATGAAAGATTTGAAAGAACATGGCATGGCAGGAAGAATATAAAGGAAGGATCAGTTTGATGTATGCATCAAAGAAGACAACTAGAAGGAAATAAGTTCACTTACCTCAGATGGATAGGATTTGTAAATATCTTGATGAACATGATATTAATTGAAACTTGACAGAAAGCCTCGAGAATCTTGTGACCAAAAAGAGATGATGTTTGATCCAAGTAAATGTCTTTAATTAATCATTTGAATGGTTTTGATAGTTGATTGATTCATTCTAGTAACACCATAAAATTAAAAATATTGATGCTAATAGATTGGAAGTTGACCTCAAAGGGAGCGAGTAGTTTAACTGGACATGAAGAATCCCACATCTTGACCATAGGCTACTTTGATTAAATAATGTTTTTCTTAGTGTTGGAAATACTGAGAGGGGGGTGAATCTGTATTTCTTTTCAATTGTTAGTTTTACTAGTTAGATCACTTATAATTAGAACACAAAATGAACAATAAGATTGAATGCTTTTATTAATATCTTCTTTACAATAAATCAAGTACAATAATGTGTAGGGCTCCAACCCTAGATGAAGACACCAATCTTCAATCCTTCTAGGTACCAACCTGTACTTTGTGAAGCACCTACTTGGACTTCACGAGGCTCTGCCCTATAGGGCTCCAACCCTATCTTCCAAGGCTCCAACCTTGTCACTTTGATGTACCAACCTCTAGGGCTCCAACCCTATCTCTAGTACAGGCTCCAACCTAGTTTCTTGAGGACTCCAATCCTCTAGGGCTCCGACCCTATATTTCAAGGCACTGACCTTGTCTCTATGAGGCTCCAACCTCTTAGGCTTCACTTCTTCAAGATGTGTTTGGTTATACTTCACGGCTCCCAACGTCTTCTTCAATGAGCCCTGTCAATATTCATCAATACCTTCTCTTAGTCTCCACATCAATTCATCAATGACAACCTTATTCTTCACATGAAGGTGTCTCCACAGCTCTTCATTGTACTAAACAAAATCTTCAAGGTCACATCATGAGGACTTCCATCAATGCATTATGAGGTCTCAATTAATGTCTCCAAGGTAGTTATTAAAACGATTTTCAACAATACTGGCTCCAAATAGAAGTCCTCAAGATACTCTTTAGGTCTGCTTCAAGATATGTCTTCACAAAGTGTCTCGAAGGTTGTCTTGTCATCAGCTAACAGAACACCTGCTTACTCTTGGATACCTTCAATGCTTCCTCAAAATATCTTCAAGAACCTACTTCAAATTTTTCTTCAAAATGGTCTCCAACAAACTGCTTCAAGTCTATTAAGAAGTCTTTAAAATTCTGCCCTAAGACACTAACCAAGGATCACAATGGAAACTTAAAGGCATACTTCAAAAACTACTCTCCAGGGTCTTATAATCTGCTATATTCTTCTCCAACAAGTGTCAATAAGATAACCCACAGGTCACTTTATCACTGCAAATAATCTGAACTCTTTTGTCCATAATTTATTGCCACTGGACTGAGTTGAGGTTACTAATACTACACCGTGTAGCAGCAAGTTTGAACCCTCCAACACTCCACAAAATTGTCCAACAATCTCAGTTACTGAGGCTGCAATACAGGCCTTTCAAACAGTGATTCAAGCTTCAAATGATAATCACTGGTGTGAGGTCTATTCTTTGTTGTAAACTAGCACAGATCTGCAATCACAGAAATGCATTGATATCTTCACAACAGATCAACAATCTTTATCATTGGTGTAGCATAAGGCACCACAGATCTATCCTCCAAAAAAAACTAATCCGATCTCCCACAAAACAAGTTCGAGGCTGAAATATGTCCTCCACGGTCAATAGGTTTGTCCATTAAAAAGGCAGGGCAGAATGCCTTTGAGTGTAGGTCTTCTTCATGGTTTTATTTCTTCGTTGATTGTCTCCATAATCATGTCCTAGCCTTCTTCAACATAGGATCAGCATCATCATGTCCTTTCCTTCTTCAACATAGGGTTACTAGGTCAGTTGTCCTTAAGATAGTGCAGAGATATTTCATCAATCAAATGTAGCATCATTATGTAGTCTTCATCATAAGGACATAAAGCTTCACATCATTGGAGATTTGTCATGCCATCATCAAATTATTAGAGATAGGACATGTAATCATGTATTTTTATCATAAATATCATTGGAGGTAGGATATGTCATTATGTGTATGTCTTCTAGTCCTTTATCAAGTGTATTGATATGGTAGTCTTCCATTATGATCATCAAGATACCTAATTGACACTTAATTTGTGTCTTGACATCTTAAACAAGAGTTGTAATCATTTTTAATCATCCTCTAGCATCTTCAAGAATATTTGTCATCCCAGCCACTGACATCAACGATTGACATCAATGAAAACCTAGATTAACAATCTCCCCCTTTGTCATTGATGGAAATATTCTTCCTCTTTCAACATTCTCTCCCCCTTTGACATCAATGGCAAATGGGGTGCCTGAGTACTCCCCCTAACAAGTTGCTTCTTTTCTTCATGAATAGTAGTTCTTCATAGGTATGTTAATCCCCTTGTCATGGTTCTCTTTCTTTCTGGCAATGTGGTCCATGATATGTTTGCATGTCTTCATGTGATGAACCAGTTCCCCCTGCATGCATAACCTCCTGTAGCATTAAGAAATATTGTTGTCTTGTGATCGGGTGGAAGAAGTCAATATTGGAATCATGTTCTTCAATGGAGCCACTCCTGAGAGATGATCTATCAAAGGATGAATGTCCATCGATGACTCATCAAATATTTCATAGGGATCACTCACGGATCACTTTCTGCAAGAATACTCAAGAATCACAAACCCCCCTTAATTGTATGCATGGTCTCTTTTTGGCAAGGTTTCACCATCAAATACTTGGAATATCAAGGATGACTTCATCTAGTCAACAACATGTGTTTTTGGATGGAGTGTTCAAAAAACTTTCAGATTCAACTTTCTTGCTTCTCCATACTTGTATAACTTTTTTCTTTGGCATGGTTGTCAAGTTTTTAGGGACCCAAGTCAAGTTACACTCACGTGACATATGTCCAATGTTATGGAAATTTAAGCGCCCCATATTGTTCATGAATGAGTAATCATGACTTCCTTTTGCAAAATTGTTTCTAGAAGATTGGCAGGGACCATTATATTTGTCTTTGTGATATGCCCTACAATATTTTGCCATGTGCCCAAAGTTTGTACAAGAATAGCAATAACCAAGAAATATACTTTGGTACCTGGGATATGAAGATTTCCTTGATGTAATTACGAAGTCTTTTTTCCTTGGGCTTCTTCGATGATATTCATTTCCTGTTGTATTCTTGACATCATCTGTAAGTCTCCTTGGAGTAGGATTTCTTCCATTGTCATCTTGACCCGTGCCTTTGCTAGAACTGGGAGCATCAACATCTCTTTCTAACTTCCTTCCATCCTTGTTATGTGAAGCAGTATTATTCTTTCTTGAGGGTTCACCTACATATCCAAGACATGATTTATCAAGGGGAGACCTTTGATGACTTAGGATGTCATCTAGGGTTTGAGATCTTTTCAAGTTCTTATTTAGCGAGACAACTTCCTTTTTTAGAGTGACAATTTCTCCTTTCAATTTTTCAGAATCTTCATCTTTCATGACTAGTTGCTTCTTCATTTATTCCATCATCCTTGTTGCTTCATGTGCTTCAATTTTAAGGGAGATGGTATTTGATTTCATTATGAAGACTTCTTCATTCTCCTTTTCTAGACTGCTCTCCATTTCTTCTTTTATTCTTGTAGCTTCACATGTTTCAGCCTTGATAACATTGATGTCTGATTTTAGTTTCAATATTACTTAATCCTTTACTTCTAGTTGGCATATCATGGTGTTTCTCTCCTTTTCTACTTCATCAACTTGTCCTTCTATGAATGCCAAAGTTTTCATCACCTTCTCGGCTCCTTGCGCTTGTTTCCTTTGATTCTTCATAGGTATGACTTCTTCATGATGCTTTCTTTTGTTTTGATTAAATTCCTCCTTAATTTTGGCAAGCTTCTCATCTCTTTCTTGTACTTGAAGCTTGACAAATTCAACTTCCTTCCTTGTCTTGTCTTGGTTACCATCTTGCTCTTTCTTCTTAAGTTCCTCATTTTCCTTTTTCAAACTTTTAATCTCTTCCATGGAAGCCATAAGTTTATTCAGGAGATCTTCTTCAAAGTCTTCTTTGTTCTCTTCATCTTCTAGGTCTTTTTTAGCCTTATTGTCATCTCTCTTATCTTCAGCTTCCTTGATGGATTCTGGATTTCTTTCTTTTTTTCCATCATCTTCTTGACTATAGATCATTGTCAACGCTTCTTTTGAGTGAAGATCATGAAGTTTGTCCCATATGACTTTTGCTGACGAACATTTTTCAAAATTGGCCTTCACAGAATTTGGTAACCCTTTCAAAATTTCCTTCATTGCTCTTGTATCGTACACCTTGGATTCTTCGTTCATCATGTCATTAGCAATCACTGATTTCCAAACTTCAATTCCTTGAGTCTTCAAGAAATTCCCCATTCTTGCCTCCCATATATCAAAATTTCCATTGAACAATGGAGCCTTTGCAAATTGATTGACTTCAATTTCGATGGTTGAGGAAGACACAATTTTAGGAGGATTGAAGGCTTTTTTCCTTGGCTTTGCCATTTATGTTCTAATGATCAACCTTCAAGTTGTTAGGCTTTGAGTTGAGGTATTGGCTCTGATTCCAATTGTTGGAAATATTGAGAGGGGGGTGAATTAGTATTTCTTTTCAATTGTTAGTTTTACCAATTAGATCACTTATAATTAGAACACAAAATGAACAATAAGAGTGAATGATTTTATTAATATCTTCTTTACAATAAATCAAGTACAATAATGTGTAGGGCTCCAACCCTAGATGAAGACACCAATCTTCAATCCTTCTAGGTACCAACCTATACTTTGTGAATCACCTACTTGGACTTCACGAGTCTCCGACCTCTAGGGCTCCAACCTTGTCACTTTGAGGCACCAATGTCTAGGGCTCCAACCCTATCTCTGGTATAGGCTCCAACCCACTGCTTCAAATCTTGAATATGAATTCAACGGTTTGAATTTGGTTTGGCTCCTTAGAAAGGACATATCACAGAAGTATGTGTAGAGTTTGGTATTGATGTATCAACAGTGGTTTGGTTTGATTCAATTTGGGAGCACATGGATTGAGTGGACAGCGCTGATGATGGATTGGAAGTGCATGAGGACATAATTATGTTATGTAAGGAAGAATATGTGTGCTAGCATTTGTAAATAAGTGTGGCTCCTTGAAGATGATAGATGAACCATTTGATGACAAAGTTGCATGAAGATTTTCAAGATCCAAAAAGTTTGAAGTTCGATATGATGTGATGTTTTTAGGAGCCGAAAATCTCAGTAGTTACAACAAATATCTCCATAGAAGAACATGTAGCTTTTAAGACAAGCTTGAGCTTGTGGATGTTTCTCCCTGATTGAGAGGGAGTGAGGATTTCCTCCCTAGTTGAGAGGAAGCGGTAATGGAGTGATGGTGGAAATCTATTCTCCATGTGTCATGCACTAGACCAGCACCAACATTTGTAAGTCTAGTGAAGGCACTGGTAAGGAGAATGGGGGATTGGATAAGCATATGGGACCAATACTCCTTGAGGAATGGTGTCCAAGATAGGAGTAGTCTCAAGGACTGATACCTTTTAGGATAAGGGATCCAAGATAAGAGTAATCCTAAGGAGGACCAGTATTATTTGAGGGTGACTGGGAATCAAAGATAAGAATAGTCTTGTGAGGACATACCTGCTAAAAATTCAGATGGGGTATATGCCTAGAGATAGACAATGGTGGTGTCCATATTTATTCCTCCTAGCATTGTATCTGACCCAATGGATAGATAGAGCTTGTTAGTGAAGGCATTTATGTATTTGACAATGTTGGTTATGATGATGATGATGATGCTTATCAATCTGAACTCTTCTTATGAGAATATTTCAATATGAGAATCCATGGTATCCCTTTGTGTAATTATGAATACCTCCCTAGTTAAGAGGGAGCATTGGAAATGTAACTAGGTTCAGTCTTCATAATTTTCATTATAATTGAATAAAAATGTATTTGGTAAAGAAAAAAGAACAAAAAAAATTATTATTACTATTATTTTCTCTAGTTAGAGCATGTTCTCATGCTCATAGGGTTTATTGAGCCAAATATTTGTAATAGAGTCAAAGTCTTGTTTGGACTCCTTGTTAGAAAAGGGAAAATTATTTTAATCTTGTATCAAAAATTCAATTTTTCCTTCACAGGACCAAGTTGGCCCTCCAGATGGATAAGTCGGCCTGCCCAAAGGACATGACCCTTTGCATAGACAAACAACTATATATTGGCACTTGTTCTCCTTCATTTTGGCAAGAAATTCATTGAAGTTCTGATGCAAGATATGCAATTTTTTTTAGGCAAGATATGTGAGTTTTTTGATGTCATAAAATATGAAAAGGATGTGAGTTATTCTATAACATATGACCCTAAAATATGTGATTTCCTGAGGCTGAAAAGATGTGAGTTCCTGAGGCCATCTATGTTATGATCAAGTTATAGTTGGTTTTGTTTTGGTTTATCCCTTATGATCCCACATTAATAATGAAAAAATCAACCTTGTACTCCCGGTTTTGGAATCTAGAGGAAAATCTTTGTGTATATTTATTTTATGTCCTCTCCATTGGATTTTTTTTTTTTAAGAATTCGTTTGTAGATAAATTTATGCACAGGGTTAAAGCCTACACAAAGATCTCTAATGAGGAATAAGGATGCAAAATTCATTTTTGAAGAGCACAAAACAGAATAGTAATGTTCCAATTTGTGGTTGGAAATTTTTTGGGCATATTCGGGCATCCAAAACAAAACATTCAGAACAGTTCAACAATCTTTCCACTCGAAAATGGAAAGTCTCTACTTATGACAATCACCACTCTAGGCACATGTGTCTTTGATATCTCTAGGTATGGTATGAATGAACTCATATTTGATCTACCTTCTTTTCCCAAATTTCCACACCATTCGTGGGTCAATCCTTGAAATTTGAGATGAGTACCTCCCCATGTTTCCCAATGAATTTTGAGAGTACACCACAACCACCACTCAACCTACATAAATGTGGCAAAAGGTTTCTTCAGCTACCAATTGTTTCATTTAATGAACTATGGGCTGGTGGGAAAACAAGGTAATAAAATTTCAAATTTAAGTTTTCGCATAAATCACTAGGTGAGGTTTTTCTAGTGATAGAAGGCATGGTTAGTTTCGCATAACCCCCTCACCAGTTCCCACTTGTGGGATCATATTATATACTAGTTTTCACATTCCCACTCCATTGCAAAGAATTTTTAATTATCAAAGAAATATTTACACATGCATCATTTTAAAATTGTCCACTGTCGTCTATCACCACAATGACATTTAAACATTGCTATCAACAATAATGACACAACTAGTTACAGTAATTATGTGGTTCAAAATGGGGTTGTTATAGATTCTCTGCTTATTCAATCTCTTCTTCCTCTTCAAAACTTGATTCAAGGTAAATCTTGCACCTTTTATTTGATATCATTTCTACAACCAAGGTGGTAAAATTATCCGTCTCTAACATGTGCTTTACGGCCATATGAAACATATTCAATGTCATCTATAGCATTTGCATCTCCAAATTTGACATTCTAATGTTTATCTCATTATAATCTTGATTCTCTCCCATAACTTGATCATAACACTATTTCTTCCTTCCTTTTACTCCAATTTTGTAATGTTCCAAAGATAACTCCTTGTAATGTCTTCAGTGTTGTAAGCATAGACAAAAAAATGTGTTTTACAATGTTTAGAAAAAATAGGCTTTGATACCACTATGATTCATATACCATTGCTAGTATCCTGCTTAATAATTAGTTACAACAAACCTTGTATTTTGCTCATTGTTATTATTGTTGGTAAATATGCTTCTATATCAAATTGCAAATGAAAAAAAAAAAAACAAAAAAAAAAACAATAGCACATGGTGTCGGAAAATGTGAAATGTGGCAGCTTACTAATTCAATTTTCCTTTACCTTAATACTTGCTTGGGAACTTAGTTATTCTTCTTGTATTCTTTAGTTACATTTTTTCATCAAACAAATATCAAGAACAAAATAGTAACAATAGAGGACACAAAAATTAGGCTCTAACCCAGGGCAAAACACCTCCAAGGGGAAAACTCGGTAAACTCTTCTCTTCTTAGAGAATCTACTTCAAAATGAGACACAAACACCCAAACCCTAGACCAAGTCCTTCTCCAAGTACCAATTCAGCCCTCCAAGAAGTATTTACCTGTTTCTGCACCAAACAGCTTCAACCTGCAATTTCGATCTGTCAACGTTACTATTGCAACTTGTTCTGCAACTTCAACCTTGCAACGTCTATGGAAACCCTAATCCAGCCTCCTCCTGAAACCTTCCTAGAATAAGACATTTCTACCCAAGGTCAAGGTAGAGTATTCCTCTTTCCAATTACAAGATTTTTCACTTTGTCCAACTGCAACTCGGACCTGCAATCTCGGCCTCCTTCAGCAGCACTAGAAACCTTAAAAATTTGCACGTGTGAGAGAGATAGAGCCCAAATCAGAGATTTTGCTTCCTTCTTAGATTCTTCTTGCCTCCTACACCTTCACTCTCCTTTTCTCCTGCTTCCCAGCTAAAACTTGAACTTCTTCTTGGGTAATCAAACTTGTGCATTAGTGAGTGCTAAATGAGGTTGAAATGCTCCTTTATATAGCCTTTTCAGGGGGTCGAATTCCCTCCTTTAGTCCGACTTGTAACTGCCAAGGTCGACTTGTACTTTTGCAGTTTCCAGGACTTTCCAGACTCAAAAATAATTCTTTTTACAATTAAATTTTCCCTGGAAGGGTCTCATAAACACGATGTGGACTCCTTTGACTCATGACGATAAATCCTAAGACCTAACAAACCCTAGAAGCATGAAGAACATGCTTTTATCTAGAAGACCATCAATAAATAAAATGAAACCCATGCTTTAATAATAATAACTTTTTCTTTTGTTTTGTTTGTTTACATAGGATACATATGGAAATGAGTACAACAACAATTATGAAGATCGAAACTAGTTTCATTTTCAACACACTAAACCAAAAGACAACTTGACACTCAAGCTTGCCCAGCAAAACTCGATGTGGAATATCTCCAACAATGACAGTGGATTTGATTACAAGGCTCAAATTAGTAGAGGTTATTGTGCACCTAACCTTGAATGCATCACCAAGTCTCTACTTGCAATCTTTAGTCTAAAATGAGAAAATCGCATATTGAACCACGAGCTAGCTTGATTCCCCTTTGTTATGTCTCCAACCCCTTCCTATCTCTATTCCTTGAAGAACAAATTTGAAACACGAATCAGATCTATGTGGAAATCAATCATTCAAAACGACCAAATTTGAAACCCCCACCATGTTTGTATGTCTGGAATTTATAGGATATCCTCTATCCTTAAATTTTGGCTCTCAAATTCGGAACCAATTTAGTAATGCAAAAGGTGAAACAACTTTTTGGTATAGCGACATCTTTAGCATGCCTTCACGCTCTACATCTTTCCTTCAATAAGTGCACAAACTCCCAAGAAATTTATTACATGCATAGAAAGCGATTTTAATGCATGTAATCCTAGAGCCTTGTAGGGGGGACATGTGATCCAGAAAGATGATGTAATCCCAAATACTTATAGGGGATGTGCACAATCCCAAGGTCAATGCACAATCATGGGCGTTGTGATGTTCCATGGGGGGTTGGTGGTGGTCTTAACCCCTTTGGGATCCATCGATATGCTTCTTTATGACCTTTTGTGTATGTGTTGGTTCAACCCCATTCTTTGGCTTCAATAACCAATCTATCCAATGAATTCTCTCTCAAGACTCTCTCCAATGAAGGAAAATCCTAATTTAATATATGAACCATCATTAAAACCATATTGAAATGGTAATTCCAGATCTAAAAAATTAAAGAGTTTTAGACAGGGGAATAAATCCAAACTAGCTTTGTTACAATGTTAGAAATCATAAGGTAGAGGATCTATAGTAAATTCTTCAACAAACCCTAATCTAATAAACAAGCTGAAAATAGCAATGCCACCAAAAGACTTCAAAGGAGCACAACACGTAAAATGAATTGACATAGGGGCCCTCAGGCAAAGAATGACCAAACACACTTGAATATGATTATACTACTAATGAGGGATGTTGTGTATTTATATCACTCCTATTGGTGTTAAGGCACTAGTCCAAATGAGGAGATTACGCCAATCTTACCCTAAATTACAATAAACTGTAATAATGGTGTAAATACCCACCACTACATACAAGCTATTTCATTAAGAGTCTCAACTATCCATAGTGTGTAGTGCATTTGCACATGGCCACAAGTGAAGAACAGCGAAAATATATCATTAAGAGTGTTAAGATTAGCCAAAATATCTCAATAATATAGTCATTAAAACATGTATTACGTTGCAGTTTTACAATATAGTCTAGAAGGCATAATCACTTTGCAATTTTACAATACATCTTGTAATGCATAAGCCACCTTGCAATTTTACTATATTATCATGTATGGACTTAAACATTATTAATCGAGGGGGCTTCTTTCTTTCAACAATCTCCTCTACATATTTCTTGAATCTCATTAATACACAAAAGGAATACAATTGTTAATATGTGAAATGACACTACTAATTGTTGATTGGGAAATCATATAGTGTGGGTAAAACAAGTTCACAGTGAAGTTTTAGTCCATGTCCTGAGAAGTTTGCTCCACAAAGTATAAGAAAAATGTTTGTAGGTGAAAAGTTTGCTCCACAATCCCTTCGGCATGTTTCTTGAATCTCATTAATACACGTGGAAGAAAATTTTCAATAGGTGAAAAGACAATACTAATTGATTATTGGGAAATCATATGAAGTGTGGGGAAAATGATCTTGTGGTTAATAGAGTCAGTCCCAAGGTGGGGGGCATGCCCTCCACATTTCCTATGTTTCAATTATGGTTTATGATTCAATGTATTTTATTACTAAATCTGAAACCTGTTGAGATTTTGGAGTAGCATTGGATGTGCTCTAGCTCTGAAACTTTGTGGAGGGGCTTGAACACATGATATCTCCAAGATCCAGAAAGCATTTGGAGAAATTCCATCTAGTGTAAAAGTTATTCAAATAATTAATTTTTGTAATGGGGGCCCTAAGTCTAACCTAGGGAAATTGAAAATTAAAGTGAATTAATTTACACATGTGATGAGAATATTCTAAGTGACGTGGATCAAGCTTATATTAATCTTAGTCGTTTATTAGTGATTAGATCACAGTCGTTGATGTGTCAACAAAAAAAGTATAAAAGAAGGGTTTAGGGTCAGTTGGAGAACACACACAATGAATCTAAGAGATCTAATTATTTTGACAGAGCAGTGCTTCGGATTAGATCTGAGTGATTCAGAGAAGCAGTGAGGGGCAGATGCAGTGATTGGTCAGAGGACCGAGAGTACAACGCAGAGCAAGGGCAGCAAAGACACAGTGGAGGTAGGGCAAGCATCAGAGGATGTGACGCAGACCCTAGAGAGGGTGATGCAAACCCATGCAGGGCTCACACAGGGGCAGCGCAGAGCCTCCAAAGAAAGTCTGAAATTCAGCTGCAGACTGGGGTTTCTGAGCTGGCATGGCTGAAACCAGGCTCCAGGAGAAGTTGATCAGCGCATAACTAGGGTGACGCAGTCCCTCAACCAGGGCCATGTAGTGGCGTAGAGACTACGCAAAGCTACTTGGGGTTTCACCAGTGGCTCATCCGGATCAACCAGGACTTGCGAGAGTGAGGTCAAACTCATTTTTTCTCTGTAGCTAAGGTTTTCTCTATTTGGTGAGCCGGATTATGGCACCCTAGATGTACTCAGAATACTGCTGCTTAATAATAATAAAGCCTCAGGTCTGTTGCACCAATTTCCCGCATTGAGTTTTTTCGAGGACGTTTGTCCAAAAAATGTGTTCTTTGTCATATGTGTGTGATGTTCAGTAAATGATCTGTATTTGTGCAGGTTGCTAGTTGTGTTTACTTCAATGTTTTTCTGAATACTTTCAGCTAAATAACTTGTGCATAATAAAACAAGTAAGAGAAGTAAATCAATATTTAACAATAAGATTTTTGTGCTCAAATTTTCACAAAACCCAGTATGGTAGAGATGTCATGTTGTCACATAACATTACATTTAAAAATAGTAAAATAATAATTTAAATTAACAAATTAAAAATAATGATAACAAAAAACTTAATGTGGGTCATAATTAAAATACTTCAATTTGCACTTTAATTTCACGTAACTTTAGACGCGTGTGCATGCATGGGAGAGATGTCAACTAACGTTACATTTAAAACTAGTAAAATAATGATTTAAAATAGCAAATTAAAAATAGTAATATCAAAAGAAAAATATCCACCATAATTAACACACCTTAATTTTACTAATAATTTTATATAGAGATATAAAGTAACCAAAAGTAAAAATAATAATTTACTTTTTAGTGTGAGAAAAAAATGTTATTTCTACAATAAGATCACATGAAATAGTATTATTAATATTACATGATATGTAATTTATTGTACTTTAAGCTTGTATGTGATATTTATGTGATATTTAGAACAAAAATATTATTGTACACTAAGATCACATGAAATAGTATTATTAATATTACATGATGTGTAATTTACTTTAAGCTTGTATGTGATATTGATTTGATATTTAGAACAAAAATATTATTGTCAACCATCACTGAAATATTTCAATGTTTTTTGATAACAAAAATTAAAGTAATTTTAATTTTAATTTTTTTTAAATTCTTATATTTTCACTTTCCATAACTAAGGAGATGTGTAATTTATATTAATAACAAAAAATTATTTTATTTCTAATATTGAGTTGATACATACAATTTTAAAAATATCAATAACAAAGAAAAGTTTAATGTAGATTACAAATAAAATATTTCAATAAACAAGTTGGGTAAAAGGTCTTAACATGAAACATATATAGAGAGAAGAGATTGAGAGAATTCGTATTTCAATAATAATTCTAATATTGAGAGAATCGTATTTCAATAATAATAATAATAATTCGTATGAGGGATATCTCTAATTCTTTTAATACTTAAAATGGGTTTGATATGTAATATTTTAAGAAATATTAAAATAAAAATAATTAAATGTATGCATATAAGAAAAGAAAAAATATGAAGGGACATGTTTTAACATAATAATGTGAGAAAGTGAAATATAAATAAAATATTTCAATGTCTACTACATATAGATTATACCAATTTAGATCCAGCTTAACTCTGGATCTACTAAGAGTGAGAGGAATCAAATCTCTTTTCATTCTAAAAAATGTATGTGAAGATAATTGATCTCTCTAAGCACTTGGTAGATCCAGTGTTAAGATGGATCTACGCAACATTTACACATGTCAATTTAATACTATTTTACTCTAGAAATTGCACAATCTTGAATTTTAATGGGGTGAATTGTTATTGCTGAGATTTTGACAATTATAATTTTATTTTTATATTTTTAGAGATGAAAACAAACTATGCTAAGGACCTGACATCCTCCTATCCCCTCTGAAATTCTGCAAAATTTAGAAGTGCTACCACACATCTCCCATGTCTCCTGTGTGCATCTGACCTCTATGCTTCCCCGTCCCAGAAACTTGGTAGAACATTGGTTAAGATTTAGTCATCTTAGGGAAAGTTTGCCCCACAAAGTATACTTTGTCTGATGCTCCCATGGATAATGTTTCTTTAACAAAATCATAACCCGATAAGAAAACTGTTCAAATGTGAACTGTACAGGTGTAACAAAAAAACAAAAAGCAAAAAATGATGGAAAAACTAGCTTTTAAGGTAAGGTAAAAGTCAAGAAACCATAATCCAATGATACATACTAGGAGTATGACAATCAACCAGATGGTGTAAGGAAGCACGTCTGGATGCCCACTTCAGCAGCAAAACTGGATCTGATTAAAGGACCTACAATAGTGGCTACATGTATTTATAAAATATATGCCAAAACAGCTTGCTATATAATTAAACCATATTCTTCCGTGTAAAACAGACATGATGTAGAAAGCCATTATTTTATTCTCTTCAAAGACAAGTTTGTTGCACAAATCCAGAATCTATATCAATAGAGCCTTCACAAACACAAACAGCATCACTATCCCAGTTCCTGGTGAATATCAGCAAGTGCACAAATGATGCACACATCTTCTAACTAAAACTTGCTATGCGTAAATAAATTGAAAATTTGACCAGTTAAAGGTTCAGCAAGCTTTATTAAAATTCTATCCCCGACCTTTCAGGGATAGCTTTAACAAGGTTAACTACGTTGTTCAATGTACGAGCCAGAAAGTCCAGATGTGCCGAGAAGCGTAACCTGCCAATCAAGTGTTTAAAACTTATGAAAAAAAAAATACAACAGCAATAATACAATGAAGTAAATAAATAACAGAACTAAATATTTTCTGACAAGGTTAATAAAGTATTTCAATAGACATTTGCATCTCATTTGGTTTTAACATTGGGAATAAGAATCATCCACAAAAAGGCTAGTTTCTACCCTCGAAATCTAGAGAAATTCCTCTGGAAAAGGATAGAGGATATTCACCTTTCCCCATTCTGCGTCAAGCCCACTAACTCGCATCTTTATGAAAATCATGTGACGGCCTAGCTCTGTTTCAACTTTCTTTCTCAAATAGGTTTCATCCGGGCCAAATGCGTCCAAATAATTGCTGTAACGTGTATATGCAGCCCGTAGGGCATCTTGAACTTCCTCTGGCAAACGTCTCACATTCTACATAAGAAGTCCATCCACAATGAGACACCATAAAAATACATAATATCATAAAAGGATCTCACTTGTATGATTGTATCCATATCAGGATGACAGCCATTACAAGGTTTGAAACTTATTTAGCATGAAAGTTAAATTAAAATTATTTAACATTCACTCAAGCTAATTTTATGTCCTGAACCTTCAATTACTATGTCTATCCTGAAATCTCTCCATGTCTTTTGTTAAGGCCTGCATATATTCTAATATAATTTTGTTTACAAATTTACACCATTTGCTTGGTTTATATTTTAAGCATTAAAGCGTTCATATCCAGCTAAAAAAACAAAATGAACATCCATAATCACAAGAGATGCACTTAACAGGTATCTCAGGAAAATCTTGAAACAGCAGAAACCAACCTCGCCTGTCTGCCCAGTCATGTCATCTAGCTCCATTCTCAAGGATTCCAAAACTCCAGAGAACTGCTCCACTGCCTCAGCTGCACGCCATGCATTTGCTAAAGCTTCCTGTCCAGCCTTATCATCGGTTTCCTTTGACAATGCATTCATAACATCAGCCTGTACAGGCTCAGGAAGCTCCTCCCAATCTGCAGCCAAGACATCCTTGAGTGCATTCTTAACATCAAGGTCTGTTACTTGGGGTAATGCACTTATGTCTGAACTAAATGATCGTATATGAGTTTTGACCGCAAATGGAAGCCTGCATTTTGTGGTTGCATAATGTTATTAGTTCTTTCGGAATTGTTTCTAAAATCGACCAAATTCTTACAAGATAAGAAAGTATCTACTAAAAAATGAAGCTAAAAAAGAAGACATAAGTTAATGCCATCAGGATAATCAAGTATATTTCAAATCCACATACTTCAGCTTTCAAGGAATCGGATATGAACAGAATGAAGAAATAGCCATGGGATCACTATTTTCATCAGTGTCCACTAATATATACATCAAGTACTTTGAAAAGCAGGCGTTAGGATTCCTTCCACTAAAACCAGATCAAAGGGACCAATTCATAATTTATGAATGTCGAATGGCCTCGTGGAATCAAAATCCTGAATGACTTTCTCAATCATCTCAACAACCAAAAGCATCAGATTCATGATGGAGGTGAAAAATAACAGGAGCATTCCCTTCCTTGACGTTCTCATCAACAGTAATGAAGATGGATCCTTATCCCATCAAGTTTACCAGAATAAAACCCATACCACTAGATACTTGCATGCAGATTCTCATCATTATCCAGTGCAAAAACAAGTAATCAATACTCTGGTAATGAGGTACTGGGACCTTTGAAGATGAGCACATAGAGCAAGAACTACAACACCTGGAAAAGGTATTCAAAAGAAATGGTTACAGCAAGTGACAATATAACACTGTCCCAAAGTCAAGGACGGTCCCCATAGAAGGCAGGGAGAAGAGAATGCAATATCAAACATAACAATGACATAAAATCACAAAAACTCTGAAAAAGGGTAGCACAAAAGTAACCATCTCCCCCCCACCCCACCTCGGCAAATACCATACCAGGCAAGCTAGACTCTGTAAAAGGCCTAATCAACCGTAAAATGCAGAAAGGCATCCATGCTATAACATGTTCTTTTGTAGAGATTCACATTGCAGAAACTGGTAGGTCTGCAAACTAAAATTAAGGAGCACTTTGCTGATATAATACACAACAGGAAACAGAAATCATTTCTTGCAGAACATTCTTGCGATACCAGCAACCATGCCTGTGTAGAGGACACAAGGCTAATTGCCAAGGTGGATACACTGAAAAGGAAAATTAGCAAAACCTTGGAAATTGAAGAGAATACAAACAAATTAAACCATGAAGATGGTTATAATTGAGCAAAACATAGAAGCCTGTAATTCAGAGTCTTTAAAACAAAACCACTCCGTTATGATTTGTGTATCAAGTCAACCAAGAAAGTGTTTATTTAAGGAAAGGGTCAAGCATATATTTGGTCACTCTGACCGCATGCACTTCGTATCTTTTAGTGCGTATTGATAGGGTTTTGAACAAATAGTAGTGTCTCTAAGAGATACAAAAGTATAAGTGTTGAGAAATATAGCTCAAGCAGTAGCATCTTGCACAAGTTAGGTGTGAAACATGCGAATGGTTTGAGACAACTTCTAGTTTCAAAAGTGGGATATAATACCACCTTGTAATTTCACTTCAATAAGTAAAAATGAAAGTTAAATTTCCCAGGTTCTCCTATCTTAAAAATACGAATGAAGAGTTAGATTTGTTCTAATCTTTACCCATACACCTCATTGTTGAGATAAGGTGGTTGCCAGCATTAAAGAGATTAGTTGCTAGGATATGGGAAATTAGTTGCTAGGAATGAAGAGATTAATTATATATCTCAAAGCATAAATAGGACAAGATCAGAGAAGTTGAAACACACATGACAACACTTAAGAGAGGATGAGACCAAGAGAAGAAAGTGAGTGCATCTGAGTGGAGAAAGTGCAGATCTGCTGTAGCAAACAGCAACAGGAAATATGTACAACAGCAGCATTGTACAGTTGTATCGCAGTAGTTGCTGCCTTCTTTCTCCAGCAGAGCCATACTCCTATTTCAGCAGGATATGCTTATCCATTCCCTAATGTTTTGTTTACTATATAATTTCTAAGTTACAGCAGACTGTGGAGGTACCTTGTAAGCTTTGATAATTGGAATGATAAGCTGATTTGAAGGGGAAAATCACTGTGCATGTCTATTATTCATGTATTGCTTCCAGTGTTCATTTTCCCAGCCATATGTGTGATTGTTGCATGTTAAAAAATATTCATTTATGTGATTAATAGTTTAGATCTGATTTATTTAATCAAGAGAAACATAGGGCAGTGATCATCTAGGGCATTTCGAAAAATTAACATGCTATCTGAGCAGGTCTCTGATTGAGATCCTTGAGGGTTTACAGCAAAAGATCAACTTCTGGAATCATGGACCAGCAATTAGAGGGTTTCATTATTGTTACTTCAAGGACTAAGCACTCTTGCAGGGGATATTTTTTTGTTTTATTTTCAGATATGGGAAGTTTGTGCATTTGATCTCAAAGTTCGCGGTAGCTAATCTAAGATTTGAGAATATATTGGATGGTGCCTCCAACTTTTTTCCCTGGAAAGTCGAAATAATACTACTATTCGAAGAAACTGATATTTGGGATATCATCAAGGATGTCATGCCTACACCTACAGATCTGCAGCAAGTGACAGCCCATGAGAGAAAGGAAGTGAAGGGCAAGTGGATGAACTTGGATGTCATGAAGGATCACCCAATTCTTCACATATCCGAGAGGACAACAACAAAGAAGACGTTTGATGCCTTGGTTAGCCTCTACCAAACTGTGAACATTAACAGAAAGATGATATTGTGGAACAAACCCAGATATGTAGAGATGACCAAATCAAACACCGTTACTACTTACCTGATGAAGATCACACAAAACAGTGACCAACTAGCAAAATTTGGATAAAAGGTTGCAGATGCAGAGTTGGTGAACATGGCAATGAATGGATTTCCAACCTCATAGGGAACCATTTATCAAAGGTATTTGTGCTCGGGAGAACCTTCGTAACTTTTAGAGGCTTTGAGATGATTGTATCCAGGAGGAGACTCGGATGGAGTCAAAGGCCAGCAAGAAGAGTGGTGACGACAACCTAGCACTAAATGGTCAAACCAAGAAGGGCATAGATAAAGGACCCAGTAGGGGTAAGGGAAAGAGTGAGCAGTCAGTCTCACAGCTAGGGGAGAAGGATTTGAATAAAAAAAGCACTTCGGCCATTATGCATCACAATGTCCAAAGAAGAAGGGCAAGGGAAAGCAACATCAGAAGCAAGTAGCAGCCTTTGAAAAAACACAGATGAACGAGTTTGCTGCCAAGTTTGAGAAAGATTTCTCAATGGTATCTTGCCTCTCTACCAATATGGTTGTGAGGAACGCTTGGTATGTGGAAAGTGGAGCATCTAGCACATGAAATTAACCTCGCAATTATTTTCAAGTCTAATTATTTTCATGTTGAAAATAATTATCTAAGAGCAGGACTTGAGAGTCTATATTGAACTTGGTGATGATGCCAAGTACCCAGTAGCAAGAGTTGGTACCTTCCCTTCCAGTTCTAGTAAAGCTACTCTTTAGAAGTTTAGACTTTGATGATGTCTTGTTCGTTCTAGGTCTCAAGAAAAACTTGCTTTCAGTTTCAGTTATGGACAATGGTTATGTAGTAGGGTTCAAGAACTCCCATGTCCTCATCAAGCGGAGGAATCTAACCCAGAAGCAGCATAGGTGATTGGGGTTAGGGAAGGCAACTTGTACATGTTACAGGGTGAACTTATTTTAATCCCTAGTTCATCATACAAACAACTTATAAGAGTTATGGCGCAAGAGAATGGGGCAGCTACAATACATAGCATTGCCTATTCTAAGGGAGATAGTCACAAGCCTTCCAGAGTTAAACATTGAGTAACAGGGAGTATGCAAAGGGTGCACGCTTGGCAAGCATGCCAAGGCTGATTTTCCAAGCAACAAGTACAGATCTAAGGGGATTCCAGACCTATTGTATTCAGATGTATGTGGACCAATGTCAGTAGCATCAATCACAGGGAACATATATTGTGTTTCCTTCATTGATGACTTCTCTTGCAATACATGGATCTACTACTTAACGACAAGGGATGACGTCTTTAGCAAGATTCAAGAGTTCAGAGATCTTGCTGCGAACCAAAAGGGAAGAGGATCAAGATTTTGAGATCGAATGGATGGGTATACCTCCAACAAGTTGAAGGAATTCTACAAGGAGGCAAGATTCAAAAAGAAGCTAATTATTTCATACAACCCACAACAGAATGGGGTTGCAAAGAAAACAAATCGATCCATCATAGGGGCTACGATGTCCATGATTCATGACCAAGATTTGTTGATGTTTCCTTGAACAAACAGATGCAACACGACAGTGTATATTCAAAATAGGTGTCCTTACAAGGTATTGGAGAGCAAGACACCAAAGGAAGTGTGATATGAAGCCAGAGGTAAGTCATTTCCGCATCTTTGGTTTTCTAGTCTATATCCATGTACTTATAGAAAAGAGGACCAAGTTGGAGCCCTCCAGCAAGAAGGATTTATTTGTGAGTTATAATGAGACTACAAAGGCCTACAAGGTCCAAGCTCCAAAGCAAAGGAAGATAGTAGTAAGCAGAGATGTGCAGTTAGAGAAAGACTTTGCATCTAGGAAGTTGCATGAACCCTTTCCAATGATAGAGGATGAGGAGCAAGAAGCTTCAAAGGTTGAGCCAAGGTCACCAAAGACACCAACAGTTTTGAGTTCAGGATGACAACCTTTAGGTGAATAGGAGGAGACATTAGCCCCTTCCAACTTTGTCAGGAGACCTCAATGGTTCACACAAACTTTGAGGGATGCTCAAGAGTTTGTCGCCACTCCTAGAACCGCATTTAGGGAAAGCAAACATTCGAAGAAGTTTCCCACTAACATGGCATTCATGAGCAGCATCATTGATTCCAAGCCTTCTAGTTTTTCGGAGGCAATAGACCAACAAGTGTGGCAGGATGCCATGGAGGAGTACACCTATATCATGATGTTTGGGACATGTGCCAAAATCAAAGGGGATGTAAGTAGTAACTTTCAAGTGGCCCTAAAAATTCATGCATGTTGTAGATGGCAGCCTTGAGAATGTAAATGCGAGATTTGTGGCGATAGGGTTCTCCCAGAAAGAGGAGTGGACTATGAAGAGACATTTGCTCCAGTCGCCAAGTGCACTTCCATTAGGGAAATTATATATGTAACTTCATTTATGGGATGGAGAATACATCAGATGGATGTCAAGACAATTTTCCTTAATGGAATCATTAAGGAGGAAGTGTACATAGAGCAATGTCAGGGCTTTGAGGTAAATGGAAAGAAGACCATGTGTGCAAGCTTAAGAAATCCTTGTATGGACTCAAGCAGGCACCAAGAGAATGGTATTCCATAATTAATGGATATTTTCTAAGTATGGGCTTCACCAAAAGTGAAGTGGATCCTAACTTATATTATACATTTGTTGAGAGGATCTATTTATTTTGGAGTTATATGAAGATAACTTGTTTCTTACAGGTGTAGAGAAGCTCATTGTAGGGCGCAAAGCAGATTTGCCATTAGAGTTTGAGATGAAAGACATCGACATGATGCATTACTTCCTAGGGTTGGAGGTTTGGTAGAAACCAAGGCAGATATTCCTTGAGTAGGATAAGTATGTAGTTGAGATCCTAAAGAGATTTTGGATGGAGGACAGCAAACCTACAGCCACAACCATGATCACCAATTTAAATAAGGTGATAGCTTTAGACTCAAAATTGGTGGATCCTACATTGTATTAGGTAGTTGATAGGTTCCTTAATGTATTTGGTCCACACCAAACAAGATATATGTTTTGTAGTGAACACCTTGAGTTAGTTCATCGCTCAACCAAGGCAAGAGCATTGGGTAGCAACAAAACATGTGCTCAGAGATTTGAGGGGCACAAAGGAGTATGGGTCTGAGAGGAGATAGTGAAGTAAAGTTGCAACAGTATACAAACTCAGATTAGGCAAGCAATGCAACTGCCAAGAAGAGCACCTTAGGGTGTTGCTTTAGCCTGGTATCAGCAATAATGTCCTAGTTCAGTAGGAAAGCAGACTTCAGTGGCACATAGCTCAGCTGAGGCACAGTATATTGCAACTAGAATAGAAAAATGTTAGGCCGTGTGGCTACGTAAGTTGATTGCAGATCTATTTCATCAGAAGTTGGATCCCATGATGATTTACTATGATAATCAGAGTTGTATCTAACTCTGAGAATCTAATGGTTCATGACAAGTCCCAGCACATAGAGATCAAATATCACTTTGTTCGAGATAGAATGTAGAAGAGATCATTGAAAAATCTAATATATTCCCACCAATCAACAAGTAGCTGATATTCTGACCAAGCCCTTGGCAAAAGGGGGGTTTGAAGCATTCAAAGACAGAATTGGGTTGGTGCAGATTTCCTTCCTCGTTAAGAGGCAGTGATAAGACATATAGCTCAAGCATGAGCTTCTTGCACAAGTTAGGTGTGAAACATGAAAGGAATAGTTTGAGACAACTTCTAGTGACCACTTAGTAAATGTGGAAATAATACAATCTTGTAATTTCACTTAAATAGATAGAAGTGAAAGTCAAATTCCTCATGTTCTCCTAGTCTTCAAAATATAAATGAAATATTCTAGAATATTAGTGAGTTAGATTTGTTCTAATCTTAGCCATATACCTCGTTGTTGAGATAGGGTGGTTGCTAGGATTAATTGTTAAGATATGGTAAACTGGTTGTTAGGAATAAGGAGATTAATTATCCCTCTGAAAGCATGAATAGGACAAGATGGCAGAAGTCGAAACGCACATGAGAACACTTGAGAGAGGTGGAAACCGACATAAGGAGAGTGCATCTAAGATAATAAAGTACAGATACGCTGTAACAAACAGCAAGAGGAGAAAGTGCAGATCCGCTGCAGCAAACAGCAAGATGAGAAAGCGCAGATCCACTGTAGCTAATACCTTCTGACTCTATTGTCTCTATTTGTTATGCATTGTTGAATGGTGTTAATGATGTTTACGTTTATGTGATGCTAATACCAATTAATGCTCTGTGGAATTAAAAATATACTAATTGATAAGAAATATTGATTCACCCCCCTCTCAGTATTTCCAACACAGTGAGGGACAGCAAGTGAAGTTGGGGCAGCGAAATAGCCCTGAGGCCAAATCGAAGGCAGCGGTCTATCCTCAAGTGCTAGAGCAGGAAGTCTGAAGCTAATTTGGACAGCAGATCACTGAAGGAACCGTCTGTAACAGCACGGGCTTGCTTAAACCCTGCTGGGAGATCGGACTACCCCTGAAGGGTTCTCTATAACAGCAGTTGATCTGTATGGTCATTTCCGAGGATGAACAATCATTCTTGAAGTTCTGTTGAGGTCAGCAGGTCTATCTGAGGTGGAAACTGTGACAGCAAACCCTCCTGAGGCCTAGTTTGGGGCAGCAAAGGATTGTTTGGGGAAGCGTAGGCTAGCTCAAGGTTTGCTGGAGCAGCAGCTCAAATTTTCTAAGGAAATCTGTGGACTAGGGCTTGATCTGGGCACCAAATCACAACCCTATGAAATTATCCAAGGCGAGACTGTGGCAGCTAGTGGACTGTGGCAGCTAAAATCAGGCTGATTCATGATTCTCGTTGCAAGGTCAGACTAAGAGTATTAGGGCAGTAGGGTTTGTTGATGCAATAGCAATGGTTGTGAATCTAAGCTGTAGTATGAAATTTGGAAGGAATGTAGGTTTATAAACTATAACCCATTATGTACTGCTGGATTTGCTTCATGTGTACGAGTTGTGTTGGAATTAAATACTGGTTACACTATTTATTGTATTCAATATTTTCTCTATTTGCAAAAAATGCAAGAATATTGCGAAACTAGTCAGAATACAAACCTTTTCATCTGCTCTTTTCAACCCAAAGGGCAATTTTTCCCTAAGGGATATTACAATGGTATCAGAGCTGGATCTCCCGCCAGCCTGGAGGGTTTATTTGAAAATGTTGCAGCAGGAATTAGTTTCCCCATTGGGAAAGGAGTACACAAAGTTTTTGCAAAAATTCGAAGATCATAATAAGAAACTAACAAAAATGATAGATCAGGCTGAAGCATAGGCAAGGACACACACAGATTATTTACATTACTAGCACCTTCTAACAAGGATTGTACAAATACCTGCATAAATCATCTTGGGAGGCCTTCTGTAGAAGATTATAGCCCAATCCAATCTCAACCAAAAGAGTTGCAAAACATTCCAGAAGAGTGCATCTGCAAGTCTGTTTGTGAAGATAAAGGGGAAGTATTTGGCAAATGGAGTTGTTGTACAAAGTTCAAACACATACAAATGAGCATCTAGATCATTTAGCAAAGAATGGTAACCTCCAAAGAGGACAGACGGTTGTTGCTAGGGACTTAAGTATAACAAGGGATAATAATTCTATCAGAACACTAACATCGGCCCCATTTCTGCATTGCCTCCATGCACGACATTTGCTTTTGAAGGAAGCTCTCTGCCAGCATCTGCTAACATAAATCGTATTTTATCAAATGGAGGTGTGGCATATGTGCACCCACCCCAAATGTCAAGAGGAAGCTGGAGTTCTATTGTTTCGCAAAACAGGTTGGCTGATATAAAACCAACTAGTGCATCATCCATTCCAACGGAAATTACACATTCAAAACCTACTTCTAAATCACTACAAGAACAGGCAGTACACATTGTTGAGCAGCATTCCACTTCTTCAAATTGCAATTTTGTTTCACGAGTCTATGTGTGCACTTCAGATCCTGTACTTGTGCCATCACATGATCATTGTACTCCAGGTTTACACAGAATGATTAAACATGGTGTTGGAACGGTTGGAGCGTGGCAACCATCTGAATTTTCAGCTGTGGCTGTTTCTACTGAGTATTCAATTTCATTTATCACAGTTGATTAACTGTATATTACATGAGTCTGTTGGATCTATGGTGAAGTCATCTGTGACTGATAAGCCTACTCCAACAGTAACACATTCTAGTTTGCATGATTTTGATGTGAACCATCATATAGAATTAGATGGGGATCACTTGTCTAGGGCACAAGTGTTGCCATCCTCTTCTGACATGCTTGGAGATTCTCCAGCCAAATGTTCTGTTATAGTTCACTTCAATAGTTCTCAACAAAAATCTGTTGGATCTAACAGGGATTGGAAGCCAAAGTCCATTGACTAAAATTCTCTGCCTATATCTGGGGTCATTGGTACATCCACCAATAACAATAGAGCTTTTGATGCTAGCATATCGCCTATCTCTGCAAATTTGGAAGATCAAATTGCCAATTTGCAGGAGAAACTTGACGAGTTAAATGTTAGGGGTGAACAGCATGTAATCATACCAAATTACTGTTGAATTCCTGAAACGTTCGTATAGGGATCAGTTTTGGAAGCTTTGATGCAGGCTTTGCTAAGAATTGAAGTTCAAGCTTTGCTAATGATAAACGTGATAAAAACAATAAACTATCTTCAAGAAGGAAGACTGGACTTCAACTTTCCAACCAAGGACCTTCCAGATCCAGACATCTGATAATGCTGGGATCCGTTGTGATCAACACTGGCGATGATTTCACCAGTAGAGAATGCCTGTCCTATATTCGAAGAGAATGTAAATATAGACAGCGTATTACAGATTGTATTAGATAGAATCTCTATAGATGATGCGAAAGAAATGCCTTCCAAGAAGGTTCAATGGAGATTGAGAATCAGTGAAGTCAATCAAGGAAAAGTACCCTGGAACAAAGGCAGAAGGCACAGCCCAGAAACTGTTGGACTGGTACAGAAAAGAACTAAACAAGCAATGCAGGACCCCAAGGATAGAAAGAAAATTATAGACTGGAGCAGTCATCCTAAGAGCAAGGATACAAAGATGAAGATTGGAATAGCAGTGAGAAAGACCATTGAAAAATACTAAATATTGTAAGAGGAAAATACTTGCACGAAGTTGATGTCAAGCTTGCTCAATCAAACTTTACTGATAATGATACAAGTCGTGCAAGGACGAAAAACCGTTCTTTGTAATGCCCTATCCCAATTGCTTGGCTATGGGAGGATGAAATAGCCTATCCAACCCCATAGGCTATAGTCCTGATAAAGGGGTAAACAACAATTTTTCCAATGTTGGGGCAACATTGTTGGGTTGTTTTGGGGGGGGCGAGTGAACCCAAAATTGGGGGTAGCATTCACAAACCCTCACATTTGGGAGCACATGAAGGAATCCATAAATAGAGGAGTGTTGGAATCAAAATGGCATGATCAAATTGGATCAAATACATCTACTTTCTTGAGTTGTGGCTCTGAAGGTTTCAAGACCCCTTTTTCTCTATTAATTTCGGTGGTGAAAGATTCCACCCAGTGTTGATAATATCAGCAATATTTGAAAATATCATGATATGTTCGACAAAACGATATATCGTCGAGTAAATATCACAAATATTTTCAAAATATCGGCTAAATATTGCCATATTTTGAAAATATCAGCAATCTGATAAAAAAAATAAAAATAAATAAATAAATTTATTTTATTTTTATGCTTGCCGATATTTTTGTCGATATTGCCAATAAGATGTTTTCTGGACCCTCGCCGATATTTTGCCGATGCCGATATTTCAACACTGATTCCACCCTAGTTAGTGAATTTCTCATTCATTTTTTGTTCTTGGTTGGAAATCAAGGGATTCACCTATCTGGAAGACAACAAATCTGGGGCAAATCTGAGGCTACAAAAGCACATTTGAGGATGGTTTACAAGCCGCAGTGCCGCAGACCAGGCCGGAATGATGGCAATCCTGTAGCAATGCGCTGGCATCTCTGAGGCAATTCAGAGGCATCATGAGGCAACTCGCTGGTTTTCTGAGGCAGACTCAAGATAGTTTTGGTGGTTTTCTATATCAGTGACTTGGAACAGTTTTGTTCAGGAGACTCAGTCCTCCTAGGGCTGCAACCTACCATAGGGAGACACATTTCTAAGACAACGGAAACAACAGGAAGATCGAACTGTTACAAGTAGGCATTTGGCCCTCCTAACTGTTACTAGACTTCTTGAACTGAAAGAAACTGAGTTTATGGTTTCCTCAAACAACAAATTAGTCAGGTTTTGTGCGGAATAGAAAATAAGCTGTCAGTGAATTCAATCAAATTGTTGGGGTTGGTTCATTTAAGTTTGCCTCTGTATTATTTGAGGTATTTGCTATATACTGTACTAGTTAATTGGACAGTCAATCCTATTTTATGGTGGAATTGGGGAATGCCAAATTGCTATCATTCCTATACATCAATTATTGTTATTGAATAACACATTCCTATATGTCAATTATTGTTGTTGGTTAACTTGCATTATGTGAAGGAAGAGTAGTTATTGTATGAGTGCATGAATTTTGTTATTGTTATTCTATTGGGAGCCCTAATTTGCATAGCAAACCCTAGGATGAACAAATTACCCTAGGTCATCACAGTGGTATCAAAATTGTGCATCCTGCCAGCATGTGAGTGCATGAGCCTTGTATGCTTACAAAAGATACTAGCAACGTCACAGTAAGAAGGAAAAAAAGGAACACCCATCATTGAACTATGGGAGACAGAGTAGGGCAAGGAGGACAAGAGCCTGGTGATCTCTTGCAGAAAATAATTCTGGAGCATCAACGAATGACTAATATGCTCGTACAAGGGCAACAGCAGATTGCCCAAGGGCAGCAACAAATGACACAACTCATTGTCCAGGCTATAAATGGTTTAGATAACAATGTTTTGAAGGCTAGTAATAGGATTCATGCAGCAGCCACAATCATGGCTCTTCCAATGTTGTTGCTCAAGTAAACAATGGGGTGACTAATGGAAGAAGTCATAGACCCTTACATCCCCAATTTTTAGATAATCAGACAACAGCAACCCAAGGAGTGGCAAAACAAAATGGAATCTTTGATGAATATTTTCAGGAATACGCAGCACTTAAAGAGAATACACGAGCAGCCCTGTCTTTCCAAGAATTCAGCAACATTAAATACAAAAATAGACCCAAGGGGCTACAAAATTATGATCTAATGCGCAAGGTAAGTAAACTATCCCTCCTTTCTTTTTATGGGTCATCTAAATGTTTATCAAGAGCTTGGGAACAAAAATTGGAAACCTATTTCCAACTAAATCATATGCTAGAGGCAAACACTATCCAATTTGCACACTACATTTGGAGGGAGAAGCACATGAATGGTGGTATCATGGACTAGTTACATTAGGCATGCGAACATCACTTCTTGTGTAGACTTTACACAGAGTTTGATAGATTGATTTAATCGAAAAAACCCGGATATTCACTTTAGAGAGCTGGCACAACTCAAACAA
Organism: Pinus albicaulis; assembly: GCA_034641835.2. Taxonomy (NCBI): domain Eukaryota; kingdom Viridiplantae; phylum Streptophyta; class Pinopsida; order Pinales; family Pinaceae; genus Pinus; species Pinus albicaulis. The sequence continues at coordinate 638,607,116 of CM076573.1, forward strand.
ACAGGCTCGCATGAAGAGCATATCACAAAATTCAAACGAACTGCAGTCATGGTGACAGACATATTTGAAGAAAGACTAATCATTCTCTTCATGGAGGGATTATCTGAATCCCTACAGGGTTGGGTAAAGGTAGTTAATCCAACAACCCTACAAAACGCCATCAAGAAGACTCAAGATATGGGAAATGGAGCAACCAAATCTAAGACCCTGTCCATGCCTTTCATCCCTCAAAAAAAAAAAACAAACAAACCTTTCAACGTGATTGGCCCGAGAAGGACAAGTTGGACGAGGAAACCCGAAGTGAGCTAAGGAGAAAGAAACTATGTTTTACTTACAAGAAACCATGGTAACCAGGACACCGATGCTTAGGCAAAGGAAAAATCCATTACATTGAAGTTGTCTTTGACATCGAGGATGCAAAAGAGCCCACACCCAAAATGATGAGCCTAGCAGCCTAAGAGAAGAACAACCACAAGTGGAGGCTAAAGTAGAAGAAAAACCCATGAGTAGAAGAAACCCCAACCAAAAGTTAAGATTGCTTCTCTATCAGGAACTCCTAGGTATTACACTTTCAAGATCAGGGGAGTTATCAAGAGAGAATGCATCACAACCTTGGTTGATGGAGGAGCTACACACAACTTTATCGATGCAATGTTAGTAGAAAAAAGAGGTCTTCTTCCCACAGAAGAATTTGAAGTCCTCGATGTGATAGTAGCAGATGGGTACAAATTGGATTGCACACGGGTAATTCTAAGTTTGAGCGTGAAACTCGGTAATTACACTTTCACTAATGATCTTTATCTAATAGATCTTGCAGATATCAATTTGGTGTTGGGGGTTCAATGGTTATACTCGTTGAGAAAAATCACTATGGACTACCAGTACCAAGCAATGGAGATGGAATTCAAAGCATCAAATGGCATGACAAATGGCAGCCGTCAAGTTGTTTCCACCAAAATAATGGAAGCCATATTTTGGCATGGAGACGTAGCATATGTTGCAGAATGTGTGATTACAAGACAAAAGACAATCTATAGTAGCCACCCACAGTACAAGGCGAACATTCAACAAGTATTGAATAAGCATTACCAATTATTTGATGAGATTCCCTCAGGACTACCTCCCAAAAGAGGGTTTGAACATACCATAGAGTTGGAAGAAGGGGCGAAGCCTATAATCTCCACACCATGTCGGCATCCAAAGAAATTCAAGGACGAGATAGAAAAGGCAATCCAAGAATTGCTAGCTATGGACCACGTCAAACCCGACTCAAGTCCATTCGCTTTGTCAGTAGTTTTGGTGAAAAAGGATGGTACATTGAGGATGTGTATTGACTACCGAGTACTCAACCAAAAAACCATCAAGAACAAGTACCCCATTCCCAAGGTCGATGAATTATTAGATGAATTAAGTGGATTTGTACACTTCTCGAAGACTAACCTACAATCAAGATATATTCAAATTCAAGTTCGAGAGCAAGATGTGCCAGAAACAACTTTTTAATGTCACTATGGACACTTCGAGTTTCTAGTCATGCCATTTCGACTAACCAATGCTCCTGCCACATTCCAATCTTGTACGAACAACATCTTCAACAAACAATTGAGGAAAATTCTTACTGGTATTTTTCGACAACCTCCTCATATACAGCAAGAGATGGGAAGGGCACTTGAAACATATGGACGAAATTTTGGGCATAATGAAGGAACAACCACTCTATGCCATGGCAATGACGTGAGAATTCAAGATGACGAAAATTCTTTATTTGGGACATATAATCAATGCACAAGGAGTGCAGATACATCAAAAGAAGATTCAGGCAAATATTGGATTGGCCTACACCCAAGACCCTGACAGAGTTATGAGGATTCTTCAAAATTTGCATCTATTATTAACGGTTCGTCAAAGGATTCTCGCAATTAAGCGCACCTCTGATAGATTTGACAAAGAAAGGAACATTCAAGTGGACAGAAGAATCAAACAAGGCATTCAATAAGCTCGAGGAAGTAATGAGCTCATGTATGGTATTGGCACTTCCCAATTTCAATCAACCCTTTGAATTAGAGTGTGATGCGTCTGGAGAAGGAATAGGAGTTATAATAATCCAAAAGGGACATCTGATCACATTTGAAAGTTGGAAGCTCCAGGATTTGAAGAGGCTTTACTCCATATATGACAAAGAGATGCTAGCTAGCATGCATGTTTTAGCAAAGTTCAAGCAATACTTGGTAGGAAGAAGGTTCGTAGCCAAGACAAACCACAATAGATTTCGCCATTTCTTGGAACAAAAAGACCTTAACGAAAGACAGCAGAAATGGGTAAGTAAGGTCCAAGCTTATGATTTTGATATTGAATACATAAAGGGTTGTTAATTTTGGACAACTAGGTCCAAACTCCATGTTGTGATGCTCAGATGACGATGCCAATATTTTTATTGGATTCCTCTTTCAGACAGGTGCAAGATCGATCTAAAGATCATCTTGATCGGATGAGAAGAACATGTATTTTGAATTTATTCCACATGTGCAAGGTCGGCTTGATTTATCCCACTTGCATAAGAGATGTGTCACACACCCACACAAATGCCTATATATTGGAGAGACTCGGAGTTCATTTTACACACACATTTTTGTGGAGACATTTTCTTCTCTCTTGGATGGTGATGGAGCAGCGTTCTTGGTTCTGCGGTTAGGGCATCTTGGTGTAGTGTCTTGGTGGAGTATTCTTGATGAAACATCTTGGGGTTGTGTGACACATGTCGGTGGCTAACCTTATGAAGACTTTGCTGGTTGAAGCATCCTGCTGATCGTCGTAATGCCACCATTCTTTATCTCTGTTTTTGGCTTGTCTTCCATCGATCTATTATTATGTTCTATCTGAATCTTAATTTTATTAAGTTTAAAGTATATTTGCATCTAGCATAGAACATCTTCAAAATTTATCATGGAATCGGATATAGGAGAAGACAAAGCCCATCTAGTTGAGAATCTAGGGCAGCGAGATTAGGGTTGTTCTAAGGGAAAATAAGGGTGTCATTAAGTCTGTGTGGTAGGCCGCAGGCCATACCACCACAGCAGGTGACAGCGTGGAGATTGAAGGGCAACGTATGCATGGATAGCGCATGCATTCTAAGTGCTTTCCTATTCAATCACCAAACGCTTGAAAAATCATGGTTATATCCGTAAATGTAAACATCAATTCCATGAAAAAAAATACCTTGTTCGTAGCTCCGCAGGAACAAGTAGATTGTTGTTATTGAGATGCAGTGAAAGCATTTAAAGGACGACAGAGGATTTAGCAGATGAGTATGCAAACAACATTTATATATTTATGGACGTCTTCCAGGGTATGTCGGATGTTGGTGTAGCAAAGGTTTTAACAAGCATTATGGGGCTAGTTAATGATGTGGTGGATTTGGTATTCCTCATTTGTACGTGCCGTCAATTTCGTGACCTGGCTAGGGTTGTGCCACCATAAGCTGGCTCCTGCAATCGAGATCGTTGAGTCACATCTCCACAGCGGAATTGTGTTGAGCAGAATCACATAGTCGCAAATCCACCTGTCGCCACGTCTTATAGATCGAATCGTCAAATTCCTCGGTCCACAGCGAAATTGCATTGAGCAGAACCGCACAGCCGCAAATCCACCTGTCGCCACGTCTTATATGTGTATAAGCCCTCCTTGAAGCCGACTTAATCAAGAAAAAAAATTGGCATTGTGATTCCAAGTGTTTGTGGCGATAATAATCGAGAAGTCGTGTTGCAGATTGAGGAATTCGGTTGAATTCAAGTACTAGAAGGGCTGATATCAATTTGTAGGAGCTACCTACTTCAAAACTGTGCGAGTTGCTTGAAATTTTTGAGTGGGGAGGACTCGTTAATCTCAGAACAGAGGTTGAGTTTCATTGATTTTGGAGAGTCTGTTTTCTCCTCACAATTGGAAGGAGCAACGAAGATATAAGGACTGCGTTCAGTGCCAAAGAGAAATCGATCCCCTCTGGTTGAAGTGACACACGTCAGATCTAGGCATGTTACTCATGTATTGGACATGTCTACTCCTGGGAATAGCGAATTTTGGAGTGGTTGAGCCATTTTCTCGTTTGCAGAATCATCCAAGTGCTAAACATAGCTAACCAAGTTCTACCGTATGCATATTTCATATGACTCTGTTATAAATAGAATCCATCTACAGAAATTTTAACGTGAATACCCAACAATCCATCATAGTTCTGTTCATTGGCTCCAGAAAGGACCAAATTTTGCATTGGTGCTGTAGCAGATTGCTCTTTAGAAATCGAGTTATATTGAGTTTGAGGATAATACAAACTACAGTTACCTCGACTTGTCGCTCAATGAAACCAGTTTTTTGTCCACTTGCAAGATCATTTGATCAGAGATCGGGCTATGTCTCCAGCCATAAGAAGCCTGTATGTGGAGGACGGACTGACATAATTGAAAAATGCAGAGGCCATATCCTCTTTGAACTGGATGAAAGTTTAGTCGGGTTTGTTCAAGCGCAGGATATCATGTACTACAGCCAAAGGCATACTTCTGAATGGTTCCTGGGATTGGTCCTCAGCATAGGTAGTGGAAATCTATCTGCCTAGTCTACTTCATAGAAGGTTGCAGTGCAAGGATGTGAAAATTGGGTTGTGAGCGTTGACGAAGCAAGTGTGTTGGCAATTGGGTGGTTGAGTTGATCTCAACACATATTTTGGGTTTTCTTCATTCTTCCTCGTTGATCTAGTGGGATACTCGGCTTATGATTCCTTTGAATGGATCATCGTGGGCACTGTATACCAGTGATGATGAAGCAGCTCTATTATTTGAAGGCAGACTTGCTGAGTTGATTTTTACAGTGCTTTAAAAATCTACCGCAAGAAGGCAGACAAAGGTATTGTTCTGTGTTTTGGATGATTGCAGGAATTTTGATGAAGGTCTGTCCTTAACAGCTGGATAGGACAGAGTGTATTTTGAAGCTTATATGCAGTCACCTTGATGAGCAAAAAGGAGACTGTGAGTTGCTGATATTTTGGACTATATTCAGTGATTTTGAAGACGCTAACATTACTGGGAGAAAGTTGATATTTGTCACAGTTATTGTAGTATTGTCCACATATAGTTACAAGCATTGTAATTTCAAGTATCACAAAGACATCTGATGTCTGGCAGTTGATACATTCTGATATGCTACTTGTCTAGATATATTTCTTGAAGAAGAAGATCAAGATTCTAAGAATTGATAACGGCACCTTTGCAGAGGAGCTGACATTAAGAGGGAGACCACAACCGTGTATGCTCCTAAGAAAATGACGTTGTTGAAAGAAAGAAGAGAAGACCCTCATAGCTCAGGGGTACTCTTGAGGATGCCGAGAGTCATATGACCCAAAAGGGGGACATTCCGAGAAAGAAAGAAGCCATATAGATACCAAGGGTATCTAGCAGCCATGAGTACTATGTGGAGAAGTCGTAAAGCATCAAATCAGGAAGGATGCTATATGAAGGATGATGTTTGGGACATGGTCCCGAGACCGGAGGACAAAGCTATTGTCACCTCAATATGCCTCTATAAGATCAAGCATGGATCTGATGGGAGTGTTGAAAAGTACAAGGCAAGATGTGTTGTCTGAGACTTCTCTCTAGTTAGGCATTGATTATGATTGCACCAGTGATCTATTATTACCCTCGTTGCTACGCAAGGATGGAATCTTTATCAGATGGATGTGAAAACCGCCTTTTTGCATGGTTCGATAAAGGAAGAGGTGTATGTGGAGCAACCTCTGGGGTTCGAAGTCCAGGATCGAGACACCCATGTTTGCAGGTTGAAGAAAGCCCTCTATGGGTTAAAGCAAGCCCCCAGGGCTTGGTACGAGAGGATAGATAGCTACTTAAGGAAGCTAGGCTTCACTCGAAGCAATGCTAATCCGAACCTTTACTTCAAGGTTGATAAAGAAGCCTCTCATTCTGGTTCTCTATGTGGTAGATCTCTTCCTGACTAGTGTTGACCCTCTCATTCATCAGTGTAAGAGGGAGCTCGCTTCTGAGTTCGAGATGAAGGACCTAGGACTGATGCATTACTTCCTAGGCCTGGAGGTCTCGCAGAGACTTGGCAAGATTTTCCTCTCTCAAGGAAAATATATTGTGAAGCTGCTGGATAGATTTGGAATGGTGGACTGTAAGTCCGTACCGATGGAGCTCAACTTTAAGAAGTTGAGTGGAAGTGATGTTGGGCCCGTGCTAGCAAATCCTACCGAGTATCGTCAACTCATAGGGGCCCTGATGTTCTTAGGGAACATCCGTTCGGACGTATGTTGTGCAGTGAACACTTTGAGTCAACACATGGATGATCCTCATAACATTCACTGGGTTGGTGCCAAGAAACTCTTGAGATATCTCTGGGGCACGATAGGCCACGGGCTGAGATACACTGCCGAGAGTTTGAGACTCCATGTATATGCTGATGTTGATTGGGCTGGCAGTGTGGTGGATCGCAAGAGCACATCTGGATGCTACTTCACACTTGGGTCTGCTTCGAGCAGGAAGCAGAAGTCAGTAGCTTTGAGCACCGTTGAGGCCAAATACATTGCAGCGTGTATGGCCTATTGTGAAGCCACTTAGTTGCGAAAGCTCTTCAGTGAGTTGTTCAAGCATGTGCTAGATGCCACCGTTATCCTTTGTGATAACCAGAGGGGGATTTGTTTGTCAGAGAATCCCGTGTTCCACGATCGATCCAAGCATGTTGATGTCTAGTACCATTTTATCTGGGATATGGTATAGCAATGCACCATAAGGCTATCATATAGGAACTGATGAGCAAGTCGCAAATATTCTCACAAGCCCTTGGGGAAGGTCATGTTCCTAATCTTCCATGAGAATCTTGGAATCGTGGAACGACCCTATTTGGAGGGTCTTGTTGGACAATGAGCTCTAGGAGCTCCAAGGGGGCTTTGGGGATAGCTTCTTGGAGCTATAAGCAACCACAGGGCTAGGCTTGCCGAATCTTGTTGGTGTGCTTCCGCCCCACCGTGATGATATTGAGTTGGTTTACCTCTCTCTGATATGTGCCCTGTATGCATCCTACCCATGGAGTTTCGAACTCATGGGAAGTACCTCTCATTTGGCCAATGAGGTGGGAAATGTGAATAGAGACCATAGCAAGACTGATGGACACATCGGAGATTGTCGTACTCTCTATGTCTAAGATGGCACATGTCCAACCACTTGATCTGGGATCAAGTCTAGTGAGGTTTCAGACCTCCAACTAACTTCGGGTCAGTTAAACTAACATCGGGTTAGTATATGACTCTCTTGAGTCCAAGTGAGGTTTCGGACCTCCAACTGACTTCGGGTCAGTTAAACCAACTTCGAGTTGGTATGTGACTCCTTTGAGTCCTATAGAGGTTTCGGACCTCTAAGCTGACTTCGGGTTCGCCGAGAGTGATGTCTTTGTGACTCACATTATGTTTTGAAATAAAGAAGCCAGCGAAGCAAGTTACGGCGGGATGACACACAATGTTTGGATGGCACGGGTGGATGGAGTTCTCCCTAGTTGAGAGGGAGTGTTAAATTTGGACAACTAGGTCCAAACTCCATGTTGTGATGCTCAGATGACGATGCCAATATTTTTATTGGATTCCTCTTTCGGAGAGGTGCAAGATTGATCTAAAGATCATCTTGATCGGATGAGCAGAACATGTATTTTGAATTTATTCCACATGTGCAAGGTCGGCTTGATTTATCCCACATGCATAACAGAAGTGTCACACACCCCCACAGATGCCTATATATTGGAGAGACTTGGAGTTCATTTTACACACACATTTTTGTGAAGGCATTTTCTTCTCTCTTGGATGGTGATGGAGCAGCGTTCTTGGTTCTGCGTTTAGGGCATCTTGGTGCAGTGTCTTGGTGGAGTATTATTGATGAAACATCTTAGGGTTGTGAGACACATGTGGGTGGCTGACCTTATGAAGACTTTGCTAGTTGAAGCATCCCGTTGATCATCATAACGCCACCATTTTTTATCTCTGTTTTTGGCTTGTCTTCCATCGATCTATTAGTATGTTCTATCTACATCTTACTTTTATAAGTTTAAGTATATTTGCATCTAGCATAGAACATCTTCAGAATTTAACAAGGGTAAAAGGAATGTTGTGGTCGATGCACTTTCCAGAAAACCAGCAATGTGTTTCCTCATGGATATCACCAAACATTGGAAGGTTCACATATTGGTAGAGTACTCCAAAAACAAATTTTCCTGTGCACTAACGGACAAACTCAACTAAGATGACAAGTACAAGATAATTACTGACATTATTTTCTATAAAGAAGGGATATATTTGGTCCCTGAATCCATGCTCAAGGAGAAAATCTTGAAGGCTACACATGTCATACCATTAGTAGAACACCAGGGGTTCTTCAAAACTTATCTACAGATCAAGGAGTGGTTTTCATGTAAAGGTCTCAAAGACGACATATTAAAACACGTCAAGGAATGCGTAATATGACAACAAAATAAGGTCAAGCACACACATCCTGCAAGCATACTCCAATGCTTACCAATTCTAGAACAAAAATGGCAAAGCATCTCAATTGATTTCATTATAGGATTGTCGAAAGTACAAGGCAAAGATTGCACCTACACAGTGGATGACAAGTTAACAAAATTTGCACATTTCTTTGCAATTCTAACTAATTATTTGAGTAAGCGAGTAGCAAAATTGTTCTTCAAGGAAGTCTTCAAACTCCATGGACTACCTAAAAATATAGTCAACGATCGAGATAGCAAATTTATGGGTGCATTTTGGCAGGGACTATTTAGGGTAGTGGGAACAGAATTGAACCCCAATACTAGTTACCACCAACAAACAAATGTTGAGAAATCTAGGGGCAACCAAAACCTCTCTTCTTGAGAGGAAAACCCACAAGAATTTCTCTTCTTATAGAACTTCAAATGACGAATTCCAAGACCTATGACCCTTGACAAAGACCCCTACAAGACAAAGTCAAACTTCTCCTTGAAGCACTTCCTTTTCACAAAGTCAACCCAAGTCAAACTTGCCTTGTAGTAGCTTCAAATTCTCCTTTGAACAAGATTTCGGACCTGCAACTTGACTGCAATTTCGACCTGTAATTCTCGTCCTCCTTCAATATTTGCAACCTTGCACGTGTGGGTAGTTTAGGGCAGATTTATGAGGCTTCTTTCCTTCGCTTACTTTGGATCTCTCTCCTTATGAATTTGGCTTGCTCTTATTATCCTTTAGAAGTTAATTTGGGCTCCTCTTGAGGTCTACAATTATTCACTTCAGAAAACCCTAGTTGGAGTCACATGTGTGAGATTTTGTTTTAAAACAGCCTTCTAAACCTTTGTTCTTCCTTTCTTTTGTCTATCTTCTTCCTCGCTCGTTATCCCTTGTCTTCTTGTGCTTTTTATATTGCTTGAAGTGTATCCTCCAAATGAGGCCGAGGTTTGCCTTATACATAGGCTTCTTAAGGTGGTCGAACAACCCTTCCAATAGGCCGACTTGTCACTTGGACAGTCGACTTGATTTCCCTTGAAGGATGACTTGTTGTAGCATGTTTGACTTGTCTTGAAGGGTCTTTTATGACTCATAATTTTCTCTTACATAACACATGGTGCCCAAATGGGTCTTCAACATATTACAATGACTCTTATGACTTGTTGACTCAATGACAAGCCCTAGAAGCACTCAATGGGTGCTTGACCTATAAATCAAATAACCGTGAGCATGAAACCAATGCATCAAGAATGATAACAATAAATTTCTTTTCTCTTTAATATCAATACATAAAATCATGATTACATATGTCATTATGAAGATTGAACCTAGTTACATATTTCAACAACAGATGGCCAAACAGAGCTAGTGAATAAATGGATCGAGGGATACTTATATAAATACGTAACTAGTTAGCAAAAAGCATGGATCAAATGGTTGCACCTCGAGGAGCATTGTTACAACACCACTTATCATTTGTCTATTGGGATGACATCGTTTAAAGAACTGTACATCTACGACACTCCATCTTCTATCGACTTCAATTTTGGAGATAACAAGGCCCCATTTGCTAAAGACTAGATACAAGAAAGTTGGGACATTCTCAAGATACTCAAAGAAAACATACAGGTTTCCCAAAACCAGCAAATTTGTACACAGAGCAGCACCAAACAGAAGACAACTTTGAGGTAGGAGACCTTGTTTTCTTGAGATTGCAATTGTATAGACAATCTACACTCTGGAAAAGTGGTGCAGAAAAGTTGAAACCAAGATTTTATGGACCTTACAAAGTTCCATGAAGGGTTAGTGAAGTGGCTTATGAGTTAGAACTACCACAAGAAAGCAGAATTCATAACATCTTCCATGTATTATGTCTCAAGAAGGCTATCGGGCAACAAGTCACTACTTCTATCGATGAAGGACAATTGGAGCTAATTCTAGAAGCAATCGTAGCAATACGAGAAAACAGACTGAGGGGCAAAGTAATTTCAGAATGTGACCCAACATTGGGAAAAATGGCTTTTACCCCTTTATCAAGACTACAGCCTACAGGGTTGGATAGGTTATTTTGTCCTCCCTTAGTGAATCAATTGGGAGAGGACATTACATTCTTGAAGTTTTGTTGAGGTCAACGGGTTTGTCTGAGGTGGAAACTGTGACAACAAACCTTCCTGAGGCCTAGTTTGGGGCAGTGAAGGATTGTTTGGAGGAGAGTAGGTTGGTTCAAGGTTTGTTGGAGCAGTGGCTCACATTTTCTAAGGAAAACTACAGGTTAGGGCTTGATCTGGGCAGCACATCACCCCTATGAAATTATCCAAGGCCGAACTATGGCAGCTATAGAACTATGGCAGCAAAGAGGCAGCTAAAATCACGTTGATTCCTTACGTTGGTTGCAAGGTCAGACTAAGAGTATTAGGGCAGTAGGGTTAGTTGAAGCAATAGCAATTGTTGTGAAACTAAATTGTAGTATGAAATTTGGAAGGAATGTGGGTTTATAACCCATTATGTATTGTTGGATTGGCTTCATGTTGGTGAGTTGTGGTGGAATTAAATATTGGTTACCCTATTTATTGTATTCAATATTGTCTTTATTTGCAAAAAATTCAAGAATATTCTAAAAGAAATTTGAATGTGGCAGCAAAGAGACAACAATGAGGCAACGAAATAGGGTTGATTCCTAAGGTCAGTTGCAAGGTCAGACTAAGAGCATTGGGACAATAGGGTTTGTTGATGCAATAGCAATTGTTGTGAATCTAAACTGTAGTATGAAATTTGGTGGGATTGTGGGTTTATAACCAATTATGTACTACTGGATTGGCTTCACGTGTATGAGTTGTTGTGGAATTAAATACTAGTTACACTATTTATTGTATTCAATATTGTCTCTATTTGCAAAAACTTGAAGGAATATTGTGATACTAGCTAGAATACAAACCTTTTCATGTGCTCTTTTCAACCCAAAGGGCAATTTTTCCGTAAGGGATAGTACAATTTAGCAAAATTTAGGGGAGCAGTTCAACGAGTATACGGCACCCTCATCTAGACCCATCTAGAGCTGGTCCATCCACCATCCTAGTGCTACAGGGTATGTGCCCTTTCATGGTAACTCCTCACAAGCCTCAATGATATTGATTAGCCACTTTGGGGGAGGCTTGAGGGGGGGTGTGGTGTTTCACTAATCTATGGTATGAAGTGTCATGGTGTTCGACTAGTAGTCACTTGTTGCTCCAATCAAACAAGGCAACTTGGAAATATGAGGTGATCCTCTCAGTGGTCTCAAGACAAAGAAAAACTGAGATCTATGGCAGTAGTAACGAACTATTATAGCATAGTACAAGGGGCACCTAAAGATAAGATGCATCTCCATCTCAAGGACCAAGGTCCTATCAATGACACACCAGACAAGCCTTGTCTAGTCATGGTATATGGTGGTCAACCTCTATTCGAACTCTATGGGACCCCACTCAAAACTACCCTAAGGGGATCCTAGGTGAATACATTTAGTGTCTTCATATTTATAAGGGTCAACTCTAAGTGCTCCAAATAGAAAGTTATCTTCGAGCCTAACCTCTTTAAGTGTGTGGACAAGTAACCTATATGTACAATATGTAGATGTCATCAATAATGGCCCAATTTAGTTCATGTTTAGTCTGCATGAGAGGCTTGGTGTATCTAAAGGGTAGTTGAAAGGTGGTAGGCAGTCTAGAGAGATGCCCGTTGACAAGAGGAGTTGAGATGCCTTTCAATACCAAACAGGTGCATGCCCAGTAAAACGTATTGAGGCTATCGCCTCCAAGGAGCAAAGTGTTAGGTAGGTGAACCTTGCTCCCCCAGTGGCAAAGTCCTGACTTCTCAGAGATCCCAACTATGTGTGGGAAGGAAACTAGACAAAATATGACATCAAGATGAAAAGGATGGGCTCCAAACTCTCTCTAAACAATGCAATTGGGGCAATATGCTTGCATCGGATGATGCACCTGAGAAATAAGGCCATACTCTTGTTGACGATGTTTTACTTACAATCCATATGTTGATCCATCATCAAAATCCCTTAAGCCTTTTAGGGTGTTCTAGGCATATTTGTAGCCTTAAAAATGCCTTTAGGAATCCAAATTAGTGATACAATGCAAAGTTCTTTTAAAGTATATGGAAAAAAGGTGAAATAAGCTAAAGTTCCTTTGAAGCCAAAGACTTTGCTTTAAGGTGCTAAGTTATTTGTTTCTACATTACACAACTTTGCATTGTTTTTCAAGGTGAAATGGAAAGGTTATCATTTCCCCTTTCTATTTCCTCTACTTTCCCCACTTTTACATCGAACATCTCTTTCCATGTGGATGTTGAGATTTAGGAGGCGGGTATATAACATCTACATTCCCACATCTCCACCCTTCTTTTTCATGCAAATACAATTAACTCATTGTGTCGCCTTCCATATCCTTGCATCCCCACACTCTATATTTTGCATTGCTTTTAGTACACGAACAAGGGATCACTTGCTAAAATATCTCACTATCCCTCTTTCTATCTCTACCTGCCTCTCATGCAAATATTTCAATATATGAATGGCTATGCTCTACAATGACAGGTCATTTTCATAAATGTTGTACAGTGATGCCTAAAATACAATGAGATACTTTGTGGAAAATATGTGCACACACTGTGAGCTCTAATGGTTTAAGTTTTAATTGTTTTTCATGATCCTTTGAGAATTTAAAGAATTCATCTAAGTATTCAAGGTGTGCATTGATAAGTACAAAGGATTGGAGGGAAAGACACAAAGGGGCAAGGATGGCGATTAGGATTTTCAAGCTAGTTGCTTTTGCTCATGTCGTCGTCGAGGGTTTCCACAGATCAGATATCTCCTTTTCAACTGTTCTATGGAGTCGAGATTGGACATCAGGCTATGTACCGATCACCATCAAAGTATTTTGGCCCATAAAGACTACAAAGGAGCGTTATGGAATAGTTCAACTTGGGCGTTTTTTCCTCGCGGACATCTATGGTCAAGACTACTGCCGGTATTGTTTTTCAATCCTGGCCCTTTCTTTGAACCGTTCACAGTCACAATCAACTATTGTTGTCATTATTTTTGCATGGTGGCTTTGTTACTATGGACGGGCACTATTGTTAATGCCCTCCCTTTTTACTCTGTATATTTGTTGGGCTTTGTACAATCCTGTGCTAGAGAATGCTTTATTCCATGAGCATCATTTGATGGTCTCCTGCTGCGAGAGACCTTTCTTTAATCTTTGTTTTAAGAATGCTTCACCACAGACAAAGTATAACATGAACCCCTTGTTCCATATTTTTATTAAAATCTTTGTGGGAGATTAAAACCTATATGGGTTAAAAAATCTTCAATTGTATGCTCTGTAAAGCAAACTATTGAAGTTTTATTGGGCATACCATATTGTTTTCAAAGTCTCCAATTCGAAGGGAAGGTTTTTTCAGATTCCCAACAACTACAGGACTATATTCTAGCTTGGTAGAACAAATCCAAAACATTCCAGGTCCTTATATTGTTGACCAAATGGAACAATCGACTATTATGGACGTCAAAAATTCGTCTTCTCTCTCTTTACGACACTCCAAAAAAAGGCAATCATTTGCAGATTTAACGGTGTTTGGCTAAAACCAAGGGCCCTAAATCAATGGCTTTTTTTCGTATTGGACACCAAATTGCAATATATTTTTGTGCTCTAAAGGCTTCTTCATAGTCCAGTTTGATACTCAGAAGGACCTGGATTTTGTACTACAAGAAGGGCCATGTTTTTGGGGCTAAGTTGCACGAAATGAGGAAACGGAAACGAGTTTCCGAAATGGGAAGCAATACGAAACGCGACCTCCCCAAATTTTGGAAATGGGGAAACGCGATATATATATATATATATATATATATATATATATATATATATATATATCTGTGTTATATAATTTAAATTTATATTATAATTTAGAACATTTAAGAAATGTTATGTGAAATCATAAAACATACATGATAAATTCAAAGCATAAACTATTACAAGTTACAAGAAATGATAATAGACACAATAAAAATAGCAATATCCAAATATCCAAAACCAGCCTTTATTATATATCAAAATCTCAAAATCAGCCTTTATTATATATATGAGGCTGCAAGTACAATAAAAACTATGAGCATGTCAAGTCAATGTTTTATTTGAGTGATGGGTACATTTTTAGTAGGGTCATGATAGAGGAGTTTGACAACCAATGTCACTAACATCAAGGTACATAGAGGGATTGGTGCTCTTGATTAAATATGAGTTCCATACCCTAATACATGACAAAATTCGATGGAAACATTGCAATCACCCAATCCTGAAATCCTGAAAAACTGATAAGTCTGCTAGATTTTGAATGAGATCTAAAATTCTACTTTCTCCATATGAAATCCAATGACGTCGTAAACCACTCTCAAACATCCTGAGTCTTGATCATTAGAAGCGAGAGTCTTTTTATAAGTTGAGAGAGCCATCTAGATGCAACAAAAGACACTTTCCACAATTAAAGAAATAATAAAACACATGAACCCCATAAAAAGCAAAAAAATTTAAGTTAAATCGACGGAAACGCGCCCGTACAGCCTGGAAACGTGTTTCCGTCCATACTGGGAACGTTTCCCCCACAGGAAACAGCCCAGTACGGATGGAAATGCATTTCCAAGCCGTACGGTACAGGGAAACGCGTTTCTGTTTCGTTTCAGGGCAGAAACGGACCCTTACCTTATGTTTCCTGCAACTGAGTTCTAGTGTGCATTTTTTGCTAGACAACATGCCATCTTGCCTAACCTTGATCCCTAGACCATGTTCTCCCACACAACATCCCTCTACAACATTCCTGAACAACCTCCCACCTCCATCTCTTCTCCTCCTTTGCTATGTCACCTTTAATCTAAGCAAGACACTAGGATATCAGTGATTCCTACAAGTACCAACAAAGCAGCAGATAAGGAAAGGCTTCAGGCCGAATTCCTTAATCATGGCATCCAGTCTCTTGAGTGCTATGTTGCTGACTTATTTAACCATGTGGTATATTCAACCTTCCCCACTCCTAGACAAGACATTATTCATCCAATCCACAATCGAGGAGTGGTTTTGATCCAAACAACTACTAGACTATAATGGTGGGCAATACATTTTCCAAGCTTTATGCCACAATCTTACACTAGTGGCTTTTTGAGGAGTTGATGCATAGGCATCTTAGGGCTAGGGGACAAGTAGATTTTTGCCCAACCTGCGAACGATTGATCACATCTTCACACTCTGAGCCATTATTGAGGAGGTTTATCATCACTCTTCGAAGGTTTACAATTACTTTGTAAACTTCCGAAAGGCATTTGACACAGTTCTAAGGGAGGCATTATCCCAATGGCTCTGCAATATTGGCATATCTAAGACCCTCCCGACAATCATTGTGAGACTGTACAAGTCAGTTTTGTTGACACCTCAGGATGGCACATGGCCTTCCCAACTTCATCCAAAGTACCAATAGGGTAAAATAGGGGTGCCCCCTTTCACCAACCCTCTTCGAGATCGATATTGATGAGCTAGATTCCTTATTATATGAGCATATTCAAGAGGGGGACGTTTATCTTCTACATCAAGTGTTTATCTCCTTGCTCCTATTCTTCGATGACTTGCTATTATTAACCTTTACTCTCAAGAGCCTATAGAGATAGACCAATGCACTAGCCAACTTTTGTGACGTTCGACAGTTGACGTTCAACTTAAGTAAAACCACGATTTTTATCTTCTATGCATCGAGGAGGTCCCTCATAGACTTACATTTCTACTACCAACGGGCAGAGATTAAGATCACCACAACTTCCACTTACTTGTGAGTGGATTAATGGGGCCTCATTTTAGTATGCAGCAAGCCCCCTAAATTAAGTTCAACAAAGGGTATGGTTCCCTAGCCTTCATCGAGACACAGTGCTTCCGAGGTCAATTTCAATTTTCAGGACATATTGTCCAAATTCTACCACATGGAGGTGACTATCAGACCCACAGTTCACTGTGGCTCCAAGATTTGAGGTCGAGCTTGTTACAGATACACTGAGGAGGAGAGTCCAAACCATGCTTCTCAAGCACATCATCCACTACAAGAAAATGGTTATGTAGCCCATTATTCAAGCAAAGTTCGATGTCTACCAATTTCACCTCAAAGTCATTTTTGGCTTGGTCTCTTTCCTTCATAAAATCAGGTCTTTCAAAGACACTTCCACCAAGAGAGAGAGGTACCCCTACATTGCACTTTGTCCCTCAAAGGCTCTTGCTTCAAATTCCCCTTCAAGCCATGCACAAGATTGGTTCTTGGAGGCATCTCAACATCTCTAGTTGATGGTTATCTCCCCAAAACACCTTCCCCTGTTCAAATTTTCCATTGATGCACCAAGCAATCTCTTGTCAACTTGACAAGTATTGAATCAAGAATCAAGTTATCAAAGAGAATATCTATAGATTGTACATTCAAGTCACTTAGACTTCACCTCTGACTAGTCTAGGATCAAAGATGTCCTTCTACCTAGAGCACTCTTTGGGGTTGCAGGATGGCATCATCATTCGTCCCGCCCCCCAACCCCAATGCGCACCAACATTGGATGCACTCACTTAGGATCCCTTTAGGATAGCTCCAAGTCATTCTTATAGACATTGAATGGAGACGAACCACCATACACCACAATCTAATAGGATTTGCTAAATGTACCACCTATAGGAGTTGGGGATAGAGATGGACCTCATTTTTAGCTTCCCCCTATACTATGAGATCAGATGATCTATAAATGAGGGATTTATAGCCCACTCACTTCACTAACACAAATACTATGAAGAATTTACTTTTATTCTCTATCTCAGCCTTGGACAGAGAGCTCTACTCTTAGAAAGGCCACTAACCATTTGTCCTCTCTACCCTATACAAGGTTCCCTGCTTTTCTCCTAACTGCAAGGGTGGTTCTTGGGTGTACCCTGCATACAATAGTTAACTAACAATGCAATGATAGTATATACCCCTTTTGTCCATTATGTCAATGGTGTCTTTTGAGTCCTCTATGTGCTCAATCCGATTATGAGTGGAACTTATTGCAACCACCTCTCTGCTCACCATTTACTTTGAAGGCATGTGAAGTTGATTTTGTTTGTAGAGTTGGCAATGTCAAGGCAATCAATGCTCTATGCAAGAATGACATATATTCGTCATTCCTTTGCCTCTTGATGTTGTCCCACTTCTATATAGCCTCCACTGGTATAAATAACATTATATTGGTGCTTATCTCTTTCATTGCATTCTTTAGAATAGGAATTCATGCCATTAAAGCCCTATGACTATGCATCTCAGCATTCCAAAACAAGAACTTCTTATTGATTTTTTGTAGCATCGGGAGGTATTCCCACATGCCTAACTCGGCCTAGAAGAAATATGAAGAAAGAATTAAAATAAATTTTATGTTTGGGGCAACAAGTCGGCCGAGCACATGAAAGGGTGTGTCCCTTGGGTTAATTTACCCCCATTCGACTAGTTAAATATCGATGACGTGACATCTCTTTTTCTTCACCAACCAAGGAAGTGAATTTCTTCTTCATCTTGTTACCCACCACTTTGTGGGTAGTATCCATAGGAGAAAATTTTCTCCTAGATGGCCCTCTGTCGGCAACCAATAGCCCATTGCAGCCACTAGATAGCTAGATGTGCCACTATCTCCGCCACCTGAGCTAGCCATGTGGTCCCTCGCCCATCTGTTATGCTTATATGTTTGAAGATGAGATGGGCCTCCCAACCCCGAAGGTATGGTTTTTCATTGGTATAGTTGAGTAATTTTGTTTACTTATCATGGACACTTTTGGGAATGGATTGGTGGGGGAAATCGACGAAAAGAGTGGGCTAAGTCTGTACTCTTGTCTCCTCTGCCTGATTTGGTGATTAGCCTAGTATCCTAGTCCCATGGGATCTCCTTTATTGGCCGTTAGCTTTAGGGCTAGCACTACATGGGAAATACCGATTGTGGTTGCATGGTCCTGCTTCCTGACACCATATACATCACTCTCTTTCGCTCATTTTGGCCCCATCCATCATTTTCCCATTTGGATCCACATTTGTCCACTGGGTCCACAAAGGGTCAGCCTCCCCCTCCCTTGTCCACACTATGGGTCGGGCCTGGAACGATGCCCCGGAGGTTGATGCAGCTAAAAGAAAAAGAAAGAACATAATTTGGCCACTCTCAACAGGAAATGTACCAAGACATACAAATTTAGCACATCGACAAAATCCAAACATGAGCTCTACCCCTTATCTATGGCCATCACCCTAGTTCCTATGGGCCCTAAATGCGCCCCCTCCATATTAAGGAACCAACAATTGTCCCAACCCCTGGTGGGCAATAAACTGCCCCACCTTAAAGAGGGTTATCCATTGTTATATCCTACACAACATGCCCTCATCCCCTAGAGCCCTAAGCAGTTATGAAGAGAAATCAGTCAAAGGCAAAACGCATATAAAGAAGGGTGATAAAACAAACGTTGGGGTAATTCATGTACCACAATTTGCTCCCTCCTACTCATATACCTAAGTGCGGGCTTCCCTCATTACAGTTACCCTTGTACCATTGCATGTGGCTTGGAGCCTTCCCCTGATCCCCACTTCACGCCATCAGTATATCACATGTCACTTACCACTTGATGGATGTCACAAAATCACCTTGACTCCATCTCTCCCAAAGGAAAGGCTCTGATGTAACCATTGGTGGTCACCTAAAAGAATAATTTTCTTGCCTTTTCTTCTCCTTCTAGGGCATCAAGTGACTATTTGTAGCTATCCAAAACCCTTGCATTTTGGTCCACTACTGCATTAGGGTTTTCTCAAGAGGTCCTCCAAGTTTTACGCAAATCTGATGGTAGAATCCCGAGATATAGCAATCCCTAGCCATAAGACCATCTCTTTCCCTAGGTTGATTTGGGTTAGTGTCATCACTTGGTGCATTGCATTTGTATTTCAAAAGAAAATTTGTCCTTTGATCCTATTCTCCTCCCGAAACAAGTCAAGCCCCTCTAGTATTGATCAACTCCATATCCTTGACCTAGTTTGAGCCCACTTGAGTTTTTTGTGGTCCCACAACTTTGTAACTCACATTCCACAAGGGTCACATATAAGCCATTTCTCCAACCCTAGGTCTAGGTATCCTCATAGCTCTTCTTAGAGAGTTGATCACCTTGATTTCAAAGCAAGCAAGCCAATTATTTGAGCCTCTCTTGTGAATAGGCTTTTGGAATCACCCCATATCTAATCATTGATTCATCTATTCTTCTGATTCCTCTCATACTGGGACTCCTCCCAACGATGAAAGTCTGTAAAGAACAGGGAGTCTTAGCTAAGGTGATAGTGCTTTATCGCTCCATTGTTGGCCCTTGACCTAGTAGTTGCTCTATAGGAGCCCCCTCCTAGGACCCCTGCTAGTTTGAGTGGTAACACATCTAAGGCCTCTTGGACAGCCACGAGTGTGGAGAAAAGGAGGACAAATTGACTGTTTGTTTTAGGCCTGTTGACCACTCTATGTCAACGACCCCATAGTTGTACACCCCCATTTTTGCAAATGGGATTCATCATGTTCGAGGTGTTCACGCCATTTAGATTTCATCGTCAGACGATAGTTTTATAAATGATGTAAACCCATTCTGCATGTTTATGATGTAAATGATCTAAGTAAGACCATCATGTATGTAATGACCTAGGTAAGCCTAGTATTTTGGTGATGATTTCTATCTTAGGAGGTTTTTTGTCTCACTGATTCAATTATGTTTCTCGACACAAGTGATCAGTAGAGTTTTCCCCTCCAGCTTCACCCCAAAGCTAGGGTGGATTTTGTCATCAAGATGCTAAGTGGGTCCTAGTATTTTCTATCGAGTCTTTGTAAAAATAGTTTGGGAATAATCCTAGCTAATTGGCTAGATTATTTATTACAAGCTACTTGGTCTACTAGATCATGTTTTGAATCGCAGAATTGGGTAGCTATTTGAGGGTCTATCACAAATGGGTATTCCCCCTTTATGTGTCTAAATGTATTTATCTTATGTAAAGAGGGTTGGAAAAATAATTAAATCCCCTCTCAGTCAATTAATGAAATTTTCTAGCAAAATTAAATTAAAAAACCCTAAGCCAGAAATTTAATTAATTTTAAGTCCTAGGTGATTTAAAATTCTTCAAAGGCAAAATTCGTGGGTCCTTTAAAAATAAATTTTTAAAGGTCTCAGAATAAGGGAATATTGAGAATTTCAAGAAATTTTGGACCCTTGGGCCTTAGTGGTTAAGTCAAAGTCAAAATTTTGAGGCAATTAACTCAAAAATACTATTTTTGAGTTAATTAAAAAGGAATTAAATGATAAATTCAAATTTCCTCAAAATTATAATTTTGACGATCCAGATTAAAAGATAATTAAATATTTTTTGGCGGTCGAGATTATTTTGACAAGGATCAATCGAACTAGCCATTGGAGATTTTATCTTTTAAATTAGAGGTCTTTGTATGTCATTTGCATCCGATCTTTGAATCATGCACTTGTTCTCAGAAACTCTTGTAATTTTTTTATCAATAAAGCAAAAAGACTTTGGAGTTACAAACTTTGGTGTTCCTTTTTCAGATCTATGTGGTGATATTGTCTCTAAACTCTGCTACTTTTGTTGGCATTTGATGGTTGATGGTCTCTATGGATTGATCTGCATACAGGTATCTTGTGCAGGTTTCTAGGTTTTCTTAAATTGCATTTTGATTTGACAGAAATATCAGTTATCTATGTTTCTGAAAGGTCTCATGATTATTTTTTAAATTTCTATCAATCTAAAATTCAGATCTAAGTGTGCAAAGATCATTATTCAAGATTTGAGCATTTGGGGAAATCTTCAGTTAGATCTGTCAACTCTCAGATTCCAGAAAATCTGAAAAATCCCATTGTTTCCTAATTTCTGAAGTTATCTCACAGAATATTTTTTGCAGGGTCTTCTTAGGCTTGTGCCTCTCTTAATTTCACTTTTTTTATTAATTGTGCAAAATGGTTATAAATCTGGCCATGAGGGCTTTTGATCTGTAGAATATCACTGTAAATTTGCAAATATAGTTATTTTCTAACTCACCAGGGTTTAAGGGTTTTATTTTTTGTGCATATTTTTAGGTTTGGGTTCCTTGTTTCTGGTTTTTGCAGATCTCAAGAAATTTTATAGATCTGAGCCAGATCTAGGCCCTGGAGGGTAAGATATGGCCTCGAGATCGTTCTGGATTGCAAATCTAGGCAGTATCTCATTTTAAAGAATTAAATAATTGCAGGCGTATTTATTTTAATCGATTTTAGTTCTGCTAGGTGAAATAAAAAAAAATTGAAATCTTATGCACCAGTGTACCTGCAAATCTTTGTTTTTCTCTGTTGGCTACTCGATTATTTCTTCACGCTGCGTGTTTGAAACCGTTGCCTATCATTTTCTCTGATGCATGCTCTCTATCTGTGCTGGTGTTTTTCTGCTACGTTTTCCAGATCTCCATCTACTGCCTTGGAAACCCTTCACACTGCCAGCCGCATTTCATTGCTCCTCACGCTGCCCGCACCCCGGCATACCCTCCAAACTTGTCGTCAACCCTCCATCTCCTCTCCACAGCCTCATCCACTGCCATCCTTGCTCAGCCCTCAGCGACCCTTCCTCTCCTCCACTGGCCTGTACGCTACCTTTCCAGCTTGTTGGCTGCGTGTTCCTTCACGTCCTTGTTGTCTGAGTCAGCATCCTCCCTAACCCGCAGCCACCTTAACACTTCTCCACGCTGCCATCACACCATCGCTGTCGGTTCTCTTCCTTCTTCACGTCGTCGCCTTCAACTTCCTCCTCTTACCTTGCATAAACAAAAGACTTAGCGCAAATCAATTTTATTTTTTTTACTTTAGATTTTCGATTTTGATTTTTTTATTTTAATTTTTAGACTTTAAATTAAAAATTACAAATAAATAGATTAAAAATTTAAAAAAAAAAAACAAAAAAAAAACAAAACAAAACAAAACTTTGAGATTAAAAATCTAACTCTTTAATTTTTGAACTTTTCATAGTTTTAGATTTATTTTTTTTAATTTGTAGTTTCATTAACTTTAGGTTTAAAAAAGAAAATAAAAAATTATAAAAAATCAAAAAAGGGTAAAAAAAAAAACAACTTCGATGAAATTTTTTAACTTTAGAGAGAGAAAAAAAAAAAAAAACAAAACAAAACAAAACAAAAAAAACAAATTTCCTAACTTTTAACCTTTTCATTTTTTGTAGAAGTTTAAATTTATTTACATTTAGCTTATAGTTTCATTAACTTTAGAGTTAAAAAGTAAAATATAAAAATATAAAAAATTAGAAAAGGGTCAAAAACTTAATGAAATTTGGAAGTGGTTTTGGAATTTTTGCATAGTCAAAGGTGAACTTTTTAAATTTTTATCTAAAGTTTGACTATAGATTTCTGGATTGGAATTACTGAGAATATCATTTTGATTTGGAATTATTGGAAATATCTAGCATTTAAATTCGATGGTCCTCTCGTGATAATATTTTTTTTTCGAAATTTAAATTGTTGGTTCGTAGTATTTTCATGCTTAGCTGTGATTGATGATCGTTGAATTATCTCTAACTGTGGTTTTAAATTGCTTGAAATTGGTGATTAATTGCTTAGTCAACTTTGAGAATATTTCAAGTGATGATAAATTGCATGTCTTTATCGAACATTGTTGATGCGTGATTATGAAAGTGTTTTATCGAATGCTAAATCGCATTATTGAAAAAGGCTTATCTTCCAGTTTGATCAATTGGGCATTTAATTGAGGAATTAAGTATTGTCATGGTGGATTGATATATTTTCACAGCCGGATAATTGTCTTTTTTTAGCAGCACTTACCTAGCAACTACTTGATCTTAAGTTCGTAACGGGATATTTTGACTCCACAAGGCACTAGTCTTAAACTTTAAATCTAATTGAATCGTAAAATCTCGTTAAATCTTGACAAGTACTTGGTTGTTTGACTGTGTCCCCTGAATTGGTTGGTTTCCAATCAGTTCTCCTTCTTTATTTCGTTAGGGTCTACCTCCCTTAATCAACAAGGAGACAGCTTAAATAGAGAGATTGGGGATCAGAGTGACAGCCCCCGATCTGAGTTGTTGTCGCGGTGCCTAGACATTCTGTGCGACAACAAAGGCAAATTTTACCAAGGTTGACTGAGCTGCAGCACGGCCACGTGTGTGCAGGAATTTGACCGCATTTAACTGCAGGGGTCACGGAGACGAATATGACCACAGTCAAACGCAGTTGACAACAGGAGTCGCAGAACCAAATTTGACTGCAGTCAACTGCAGTTGACCACAGGAGCTGCAGGGCCAAAATTTGGCTGTGATCAACCACAGGAGCCGCAGGGCCAAAGTTTGACCACAGGCTGATTGTTTGACTAGTGATGACGTCTGAGCATTTTGGCTGCTTTGACTAGCGTTGACCTGCTGCTACTTTGACCAGGTTTTGACTGGTATTTGGATTTGTACTTGGAACAGATTTCTAGACAAATTGGATTTGTAAACCTTGCTGAAGAATAATTTCTCCTAAAGAAAAGTTGTTGGGTTTTCTCCCAAGGTTGGGTTTCCCAAGGTAAAAATATTGTTCTGCTGTGCATGGCTGTCTTTCTATGATCTTTATTGTTTCCGCTGCATTTACTGTTGATATTTTGTGTGTATAATTGCTCAATGATATCAGTGTCATGAGATAAATTGATTGAAGATCATTAAGTAGTAATCATCGGATCAGAAATGTGTTTTCTACTGCTCACCTTGTAGAAAATTCAACACTATTTTGTAGCAGGACTGACAAACACTATAAGATCTATGCTAGACAAATGGTTGAGTCGAGGTATTGCAGATATTCAGCTCTCAATTTTAGATTCCCAAGCTTGGACGAAAAGGACACAATATGAAGATTGTATAGGACATTTAAATAATTAAGCACCAGTAATGGACTATCACAAGCAATAATCGAACTCAATAACTACTACATCTCATTCTATCAAGTTCTATCAAGCTACTCATGTGAGATGCACCATGCAAGAAAAAATTTTATTTGTAGAAAAGATGAAAACAGCGCCTCAGTACATTCAATCACTAACCACGCTTCTTCTATACATATCTTCACAGCCCTTACAAAATAAGAAAGACAATATGCAGCAATTCCAGTTGGTTCTCTATCTTGATTTCCAATTGGAGCTGTATTAATTAAACTTCTGAGGAAGTCTACTCACCATGAGGCAATAAGAAACCCAAGCATTGAATGTCAAAATTCTCTCAAGAGAAAACCAAGCATTGAGTGTGTATGGATTTGAAACTCCCACAGCCTTGATAGGGAGGTAAATTAATGCCCAGAATAAAAGCGTTGATTTCAGATTGGTTTACAACAGAAACCAAGAAAATGGGCAGCTAAGAGACTAATTCCTGCAACAAAGGTACCAAAGCCAAGATCCTTAAATCTTCCCATAATCCATTGGTTTTACTATCTGATACAAAATAGTGCATCATATCAAAAATATTGTCTTCACAAATCCACCAGCATTTAATTGCGCCTTATAATATCCTTGTAGACAAACCCATCGTATCTTGGATGGATCGGAAGCTGTGGTGTGTTCTGATCTACTGTAATGTCCTGTTTGGTTGAGCAAAAAACAAAAATGACCATCCAACAATTGAATCGCTCCAAAAGGGAGAAAGATAACCCACACAAGGCATGCACAGTCTGCACAGCCTGTGGGTGAAGAAAAACAACTTAGGGAAGATCAATCCATTCAAGTAGGTAAGGAATCGACCTAGCTGGTCTGAAGTCAACCAACAAGAGACAAATTGACCAAATGGAGTTGATTCGACCCAAGAAGATATTGGAGTCGACTCAGACAGCTATGGAAAACAAGGAAGACATTGTGATTTCCCCACTTGTCAATATGTTTGGAGAAACAAAAATAACAACACTCAACAATAGTGCAACAACTCAGTTTCTACAGCCATTGATCTTAAAACCTTAAGGGAACTGAATGCTGACGTATTGAAACTGTTAGCATCTAAACCATATGAGGCAGAGATCATTTTCAATTATGGACTATCAAATGTAAAATGAAACTCATCATAATAATCATTAACAGTACTAAGAGCAGTCCAGTCCATTAAACATAAATAAGAACGTCAATAATCTCAGAGAGAATTTACACAAGGAAATCAAACAAAATCAATCACCATGTGAGTAAATCTGAAATAAACCGAGTTAAACTGTAAAATTATTCATCAGTGATTTAGGACATACTCGCTGAGGATCTCCACAAAACACTGATCAGAAGTAATCATCAGCCTGCCTACAGAATATCACATGCACGCGTAATTTCTGGGTACATATCTGACAAGGATTGGCACCTTTTCTCTTTGAATAACAATCTCTCGATGAATTTGTGATGACGAGTTAATTTGTTGAGAACATTTTGGCACACACACGGATAATACTCATTGGATTGATAGTTGAATGATACAAATTCTGCACTACTGTCTTCTCTGTCTTTAAACAGCAGCAATAGACAATTTATATCACTGACTTTCAGATGGCATTTTGGCAATACAATAGTAAATGGAAGATTCAAATGATTTGATTTCTTAGATATTTATCATTGCATGACTGAGTATATGTTCGACACCTTCATGGTGTTTTACATTTCTATGGTCCATTCAAATGAGATCACCTATTATAGATTCATATTGTTATGCATGTCCAATCTTGAAATAACCAGCACTTAACTTGTCAGAATGAGTTAGGATTTTTTCATCTCTACCTATCAATCCTAGCTAGATTTGACCTTAGGAAATCTCCCCCTAGGTAAGGAAGTTCCTTCTTAGCCTTAAAGCGAGAGACAAGGCTACTGAGGTGACAGTGGCTGGCTTGCATGTAGTTGCACCTTGGCTCTCCCGTTGGGATGGGACTTTTCCCTTTGGATAGGGTTCAAGAAGTAACAGAAACCAAAGGTAAGTCACCTTAAAATCTAATCTTTAGATATGTTGCTTATAAGGTGGTTATGGGGAAAGTATGAGTGAGTCCAATGCCATCGGTAACCAACTATTGTGTGTTTTTCTGTTTTGACCAAGCAATGGAGTATAGGCTCTTCAATCATTGTAGAAATTAGATTGTTGTGAGCATGGCTGTGAGAATAGATGAAAAATCAGATCTAAATCAAGTCATTTCAGCCTCAAAAATGGAAGATGACTGCCAGTTTAATGTTGAAAATCAGCTGGTCTACAAAGAGGGCAGGTGTGGCAATAGGCAAACATCATGGAATGATGCACACATTGCAGGAAATGCCAATAATGCTTCATCAGAAGTCAGAATGACATTGATTCAGAGGGCACAGAAGAGAATTTCAAGCTTGAAGGTATGAAGGAAAAAGAACCTTTAGTCTGATGTTAAGGCAACAAGTGGAAGGCTGAAAAGAGGAGGCAAGCAGAGTATACAGTGGGATTGTTGTGTTTTGTTGTTGATTTAAACTCTTTTCAATCGCAGTTTGACAGAGAAGTAGGAAATAAAGAAGAGTGGAAGAAATAACTCATTGCTCATGCAACAAAGCTAGATTTATCTAGATCAATGCCAGAGATGGTAATTCACTATGGTTAGTGGACCTGCAGATTGAATCTTCAGAGTGGCATATGTAAAATTCGATGCAGGTTGCAGGTAGGGATGATCTTCTGGATAGGAATCTTTTTACAAGTTATGGTGAGCTCTAAAGGCTTGGCTTTTCAAGATTTGACACATTTAACTACCACAAATATTTTTTTATTGGAGTTAAAATTTGTATCTACATCAATAGTAGGAGACTTGAAATGTTCAACCAACATTGACTCTAATATGAGTCAATGGTCAGAGAAGTGGTTGATTACATGGCATATCCTGCATCAGCCAAATTAGTTACAGCCTTACAGGTCATGCAGTCAACACATAAACTTTGGAAACTTAGATCAAAGAGGGGCAGCCCACCACTGAGAAGTAGTACCAAAACAACTTTTCCACTTTGATATTTTGGTAACCCAAAAGCTCGAATTCACTTAGACCAAGCTTGAGGTGGATTATGACACCACCAAATTTTATCCAACCTTCCCTAGATGCTATCACTGGAGAAAGTTGGAGGATGCATATATTTTTTGCAAAAACAGTGAAAGTGAGTGGGACCAATCTAGTGATCAATTATACTTGCGAGTATAGAAGACATCTTCCCAACATAGTGATGAGCTCACTGCACT
This sequence comes from Pinus albicaulis, assembly GCA_034641835.2. NCBI lineage: Eukaryota > Viridiplantae > Streptophyta > Pinopsida > Pinales > Pinaceae > Pinus > Pinus albicaulis. The sequence goes on from CM076573.1 coordinate 638,634,957, forward strand.
CTTCACATTGTTGGTTGTGCACTTCCCACCAAGCCTTGGTGGGAAAAGACATCTTCATGGTCCTGACCTTACTGTTTTCTACATAACTAAATTTCTCTGCATCTAAAGAATGCCTATAGCATGATAACTTGCTAAGCCACTTGTTGAGTACCTCGGTGTTAGCTTCACTTTGAAAAATGGGATGCTATGGTCAATTTTCACCTTTCAATGATTCCTTTCACCAAATGTCCTTGATCTGGGGCATGGGGATATAGTTGGTACAATTTCAACTGTCAGCCATTGGAAAAATCTCATAAACTAGAGGAGAAAAAAGCTTGTCCAAAAGACTAAAGCGAGGGATTTATCGCTCACATTTCATACAAAGTGTTTCATTGATCATAGAATGCATGACACTTGTAGCTTTGATTTTCCCATCCAAAACAAAATAACTCAAGGGGCGCTTGCATTAAGTAGAATACAAACATTTCAAATCATTTCTTAAAATATAACTTCGAATGAACAAGCTCCATAAGTCCCCAACCATGAGTATACCCATTTTATTCAAAAATTTGGTAATATTAAGCATCACAAGACTTCAACATTGTTTAATTTCCTAACAAGTGATAACTACCTAAGAAAAAGACTCTGGGGGTAATTGAAGAATGTCTTTCCAGTATTAGATCAGAAAGTATGACCATCATCGAGCCTTCCATGCAATCAAAACTCAAATGGTCAAAGCCACATGACAGTAATCACCATTGCTCATAAGACCAAAACTAAAATAATTCCATAGCTCATGCTACTGGTGGCTATTACCCCAATGATCACTTTTCTTGGTAAAAAACATGCCCTAATATTTACAAAATGTTTATCTTTAGTTATAAAAATGGAACATTTTATATGAAAAAGACAAGCAGTGTTGGGTAACTATTTGTGGCTACACTTCCTTCTTATATCTCTCAGCACTTTTATAATGTGATATACAACAGAATGGTTTACATTAGTGGATACAGACTTTGACATAGCAAGTGCTTCTCAAACCATTAGGTACAAAGGAGCTGATAGATCTTTCCATGTCCCTCAAGTGCAGGCATTGTCATTCCCAGCCATATAAAATTGCCTAGTATGCACATAGTGGCAACTACGTTGGACAAATGCTCAGCTCGATGAAAACCATGTGGTTGTCCTTTGAAATAGTGAGGAGAAGCGACATTCCTCGAGTATATAGTGGGAGGTGGGAGCCCTACATGAAGAAGGTCTAATGAATGGTGGGCAACTTAATGAGAGGTTTTGCGGTATTGCACTTTTGTAAAAATTACCTAATGTAAAAATTGGGCAATAGACCCACAAGCTTCTGGTATGTTGATGTTCTTTTTGTTGGGCCTCATTGAGCTAATCCATACTCTGTAATAATAAGTTGGCCCCGTAATCTAATTTAAAATTTTAACTTTAGAGCAATTTGATAAATAGTAAGATAAGAATTAAAATTCCACATAATGCTCCGAGTGGTCACTTACAGCCCAATCATCCAAAGGCTCCTAAGCTAGCTCACTCAATATGGAATAAATAGTAATTAATAAATATAGGGCCAACCTAGCATATGATCACATATTCTAAGGACAAACTTGAGGGTCGTGATAATGCATTATGCAAACAAGTCTTCTTCTTAGAGATGAGGATAATAAATACCATCCTGCAATTTATTATATGCTCTTAGCAAAGATTTACAGATTCAAAGTACCTAGAATTAAAAGTTGAGAGGTGGATCCTCTTTCTTTAATAGTATAACCCAGATATTTATCCAAAATACAGCAACTCCTCCTTGTTGGATGTGTTATATTCTTTGCACGGTTAGCGTCATGTGCTACATTGCTTCAGGCATGCCGGGAGGCTCACAGGGGGGGACCAACTAGGCCCACCCCGCTTGGGGGTTCGAGGGCTCCACCACTAGAGAAAATAAACAAGAGGAAAAAAAATGGCCTGTTTTTGGTGTTTTCCAGCCAAAGGTATTTCAGCCCATTGTAGTGTAATTCCAGTTAGGGAATCTAATCTGAGTTAATCAATTAGAGTTTTGGATGTCATGGGATCCTATATATTGTACTGTAAATGGCGAAGTTAATACAATGAGAGTTAGAGGTGCAGTTACAAACATTGTTGGTATTCATGGTTAAGGGTTTCTAGGGTAAATTTCTGAATTCTAGGTGTGAGTGCTAGTATTTACTTTGCTATTTTATAGAGAATCTGTATGTGCATTCCTTACTGTAAAGATTTAAAACTTAAACTCCTCTTGTGAGGTGCAATCACATTAATGATGCCAAATCACCCAATTTGCAGCAAAAAATGTAGAATAGAATTCAGGAGAAGAGAAAATGTGTGCAATGATGAGAACAGAAGTCAAGTGGGTGTATGTGTAAATGCTACCTATTTGTACTCCATTTATACTAGTGAATCCCTCCCTGTCAAGGTCGGCCTGTTACTGTTAAGTAGGCTGCCATTACTAACTTGCATTGTGGAGTATTAACTTTCAAGGTCACCCCTCTCCAATAATCTTCTGTCTCATGCTTGCACTAGTCAACCTACTTTTCTTACGTAGATGTCTCTTCTTTATTGTAAATGTAGGCTATCCTTAGCATTTTGAAGATGTAAAATGCCAATTATGGCACCTTTCCTAACTAGAGCTGTAAATTATGGAGGCCTCTCCAATCATATTATCTTTGATGGTAGGAAACACTACACTCATGACAATGTAGTATGTTCTATAAATATTGCACAACTACAAAAGTATAAAGTCACCACTCATTGTTGACTTTGAATTTTCCTATAGATCAAAACATGTAACTATCAACCATGCACTAGACAAAAATTGATCGGTAGTCAACTAGAAAATGGATTGAACAAAAAGACCATTGAAGGTAGACAATCACATGCTGCTAGAATTACAAACAAAGTCCTAAAAGACAGGGTCCTCATTATACATTCTTAGGATTACTAAAGACTGTACTTCATCAAAACTTGTTATGGACTAAATATAGTTTATACCATCATTCAACCCTATTTGTCCTAAAAGGCAGGATCCCCATCATATACTCTTAGGATTGCTAAAGACTGTACTTAATCAAACCTTGCTATGGACGAAAGATAGTTTATAACTTTATATCATCGTATAACCCTACTTGATATCTTTTTACATAAGGATCATACAAAGCAAAGAAAGAAAAGTTCCTTTAATTAAATGTAAGGAAATTATTTTCCATCGATTACAAGAAAAACATTCAATAGTCATGACCATATTTGTCAAAGAAGCAAATGTTATTTTCCAAATAGCACATATTTACGATATTCAATCCTAATAGATCTTTCAATGCCTACCTGAGATCTCTTCTACCAGCCCAAGCATCTGAAGAAAAACAACATAAACTTAGCTCATAAGATAAAAATTATGAATCAAACCTATTGATACAAATGAAAATTTGCATTCTCTTACCCTGTGCTACATGAGAAGTTATATTCCGAACATGCTCATGCCCCCCAACTAGAAGTGTTGACTGCAAACAAACCAATTTTGATGCAATCAGCTTGTATTCATCAATGTTGTGAAAATTACTTCTTATTTGAAGCAACCATGATAAGAATTAGATTTCAAAGAACTTAGCAACATAGAATTATTGTTTGAAAGCCCAGTGGTTAGCTCAATTAATAGATGCTCTTGTGTGAAAGTTCACGGACGTTTTGCGACCAAATCTCCTTTAATCCCTGGGTTACTAGCCAGTATTTGGCTGGCAGTTTCTAACATCCTCCATCAGAAAACCCATGGAGGAGTGGAGAAATCCATGGGGCGCTAGCAAGGTATCAGCATCCTAACTTGGAAAACCAAATACGCAAGCAAGTGAGACACTATATTTATCCAGAAAATAAAATTCTATTTTAAATACACACAAAAGTTCCAGATAAAGGTTTCTTGATTCTCATTGATCCTAGGAAAACACACATAATAATGGTGGTTAGGGAAAAAAAATCAAAGTCAGCAAGTCTTGCACATCACCTGCCATCCCCTAACTGCATGATCACTTTTAGTGGAACATATTTCCATAGCTTTTCATTGACATGTAATTGAAAATTGACCACTAAAGTAACATTTGGCTCTGATTGGTCCTCAAAAATACAGAATTGGCAAGTCTGACATATTATCAAAACATCCTTGTATTATTACATGTAATCAATTATACTTATATAACTAGACTACAAATATCGTGATGGTTTTATAATTTATACACAGGAAGGCTCCAGAAGAACAGGAGCAGAACCAAAATGAATATGTAATTACTGTTTCCAAGCCCAAATCACAAAACAAGCTCTGCAGAGGATCATCTAGTAACATAAAGATGATCCTCATTCGTCTGGAATGGTTCCTGTTGCTGCATAGTTTCTATGTTTTATGATGATTGATTATGGACTTTGCCTCCCATAGCTGCCAGAATAGCAATTTCATGTTCTTGGACTTTGCATTTTTGGACGCTCATAACAGGTGGAATTTTGGTTTATTTTAGCCAGCCACTTGTAACTTATTGTCTGAAGCTAGTTAATGTTGGCATGCTTTGTGCAAGTGGTGGCCTGTTTTTCTGGGACACATTTTCTTTAATAAATGCTTGTAAATTTTATGACTTCACCTTCAAGTTGGTTCTCATCAACTCCAAGTAGAAATTGACCATCATATACCAGGATCTGATAGGATCTGCCAGGTATGCCACCTTCAGGAGCCAAAGACAGAGCAGCACCTCGTTTTTAAGTGCCCCCTATGCTACGAGATCAAAGGACACTAACACTGCATCTGTAGAGATTCAGGAGGATCCATCTCTAGATTTTTCCAGCATCTTGACCAGAGATGTGCAGCCCTCTTCATCAGAGAGATATTCAAACACAGATCTCAGATCTTGCATACCCCGCCTCACTCGGGGACGATTCAGACGATCACATCATACTTCCATGTTGATCCTGCTGATCAGAACAACAAAGACAAGCTGAGCTCTAGAGTATTTCAGATAGTAGAACAGTGAGACCTCAGGTCTCCCCTCAGCCCCCCCACCCCTTTGGAGACCAACCAGTATCCTCGAGACCGTTGCGGAGGTGCCGAACAACTCGTCAATTCACTCACACCCAAAGCATCAGAAGGATTAGTTCCAAATGGTTCACGAGCAAAGTGCGCCCACCCCCCCAACGGACTCCTCCCCAACCCCAATGGAACAACAAGAGACTTATCAAGAGCTTCTTTCCTTCATCCTCAGATACTAGGAGTATCCCTCGCTCCTACATCCCCCTCAAGATCGTACAACCAGACACCTCTTTAGATCCAGAGGACTTCGATAGTGAGCCAGCGCCATTGTCACCGTCCTCGCCGTCGGCCATCAAACTCAAACATTCTTGATATCATCAACTTCCAGCCCTAGACTTATTCACTTAGTCTTCTGCATCACCGGGGCCCATTTATTCAATTATATAGATGTTTTTGAGGCTGTCCTACTGTTGTATCCTTCTTTACTTCATTTTATCCTAGTTTTAGCTTATCTTATTTTATATTCAATAGAAGTATTACAAACCCAACGAGGTCAAGCACTACAAGCAACTAATTTGTGTGGGAAAAACAACCATCAAGGGGAAAACCATTAACTCAAGTAGTTTGTTTGGCTAAGCCATCATGACAAGGGGGTACTATTCTGTTAAACTCATCCAAGGTTTGCATTAGCCTCCAACAACTGATTCATGCCACAAGAAGAAATTGAACTTTGGTGAGTAGCTTATCATGCCACCATATTCATCTTTGAACCACAATCCCATTGACAATTTGGCAACATTATTATCAACAGAAACTACAGAGAGCATTTATTACAAGAAAAGGAAAAGAAAAATATGACAACCATGAAGGGTTGTAAATACTAAACTCTCTAGTTTGTGAACACAATTTCATGGAATCTAGACTCGACCACTTGTGATTGCTTCAAGTATTCAATCATTTCATTTCCAGCAAAAGAACCTTATTACAAGGTTTTGTTAGCAAACTATGATTTCTATCAATGCTAAAAGTATTTCCAACTTGTAAATAAATAATATTAAAAAAAAGGATGAAGGTAAGGTAATAGCTAATGTTGCCAAGGATAAAAGAATAAAAATAGAAGACTTTTTTCCTAATATTTGAAAGATCAAATGATCATAAAAAACCAAGAAAACAAAGTATTCACTAGAGAAAATCTGGTGCAAGTGAAACCAAGAAAAAGAAGCCCCAATCACCCAAGGAAAGAATTGAGGAAAATAGCCAAAATTGTTACAATAATGAACAAGAGATTCATCTAAAGACGTAATTTGCCTTGTAAATCCTTCAAGTAGAAATGATATCCTAAATTCACAAAAGGAAGAGAAAACTTGATGAGAACATAGGCCAACTTAAATATAGAAGCATGATATAGGCCCTCACCTACAATGAGACCACAAAATGCAAGCCCACGTTTAAATCTACATAGACAAAACTACATTAGATAATTGGGAAAACCTCAAGAATGACTACTCGACTAATATAAGTAGGAGGCAATTAGTCCAACAAGGACCAAAGGCTAGATCAAAAGATGCTTAACAAAAAACTATCTCTATCTGACACAATAGTTCTAGCCAAAGAAAAGTGAAATCAAAATTGCTCAAAGAAGAGATTAGCAGTTCCATTTGTTGTTACAATCCTCTTACAAGGCACCAAAAACACCAAATTAGAGAATCTATCAACAATTACATAGATAAGATTGGTCGTTACCATGCTTAGAAGATGCCAAACCAGTTAGAAAGTTCACAAAAACTAACATGTATGGCTTGTTAGGAATGCGTAATGGGGTTTACAATCCTTGCTTCTTGAATTTTGCTTTAGTAAGGCATAGACTTAGGAAATACATTAAAATAATTAATTAATTAAATATCTCCCAAACCAGATGAAATTTCCCAAATCCCTTTCTAGGTCTTGTAGATCAAGTGTACTCTAGTCTCTCCACAAAATTTGGGAGCTAGAGCACAACTGATGCTACCTCAAATACACAAAATCTCAAACTCCCTCTTAGCATCAAGAGTGTGCTCTAGCAATACATCACACTATGCATTACAAGATTTTGGGCACTGGTTCTGTGCTGTTGATGCTTGGCCTGCTGCCACTCAACTCTGCATTGTTGATGCCATTCTGTACTACTGCCCATGACGCTGCCACTGCCACTGCAACATCTGTACTACAGCACCCTCTCAATTTGTTGCCTGTGCTGCTCATAGCACTGCCACTGCTCATCTGCTGCACTGCAACGTCAGTTGTTGAGAGAAACAACTGAATCTCCTACCCAATCTTTGACAGACAAGCCAGTTGGGCTGAATCCTCATCACTGAAGCTCCATACACTGCTGACCTATGCTGGCATCTAAACGATGATGCACAACAACAGCTCTGCACTGCGTAAGCATACTCCCTTTGCACTGTTGAAGTCACATCAGCCCCTTGTGCTGAAATCCCTCACGTTGTTGTTGTGCTGCGCTATCCTCCTGAAGCCTCCACGCTGCTGCAACTCTGCTTTGCGTAAGCAGCTCTGCTCTGCGCTGTTGAAGTCACATCAGCCCCTACGTTGTTGTTGTTGCATCTGCACTGTGCTTCTCCTTCCAGCCTTCAAATCTGCCTTTGCTTCATCCGTGATCTATGCACCCACTGCTCCACTTGTCCCACTACTGTCTTAAGGCTCCCGTAGCTCGGATGTGATCCAAAATATGAGCTGCTCAAGGATCCCGCCATTCATTCTATAGTTCCTATACAGATCCATGTCACCCCACTTTCGTGGTTCATGAGCACTCTTGGTTGCATCATCTTCCGACCCATCATCCGCCACAGCATCCTTGGAAGAAGAAGTTTCCTTGTCCTTTTTCTTATGAGGACAATTGCTAGTGAAGTGTCCTAGTTCACCACACTGAAAGCACTTGATCTTTGACAAATCCTTCTTCTTCTTTCCCTGTTGCCTCTTTGATGCCAAGGCTGCATCTTCTTCATCGTCCTTCTTCACTTTGCTCAATTCAAAGATGTATTGCTTCTTGGTGATTCTGCTGAGTTCTTCTTGATGCGGAATTGCCCACAAGTTGTCCCAATTCTGGGAGGTCCACTCTACCAAAGATACTTTGGACAAAGGTTTCCCACTCATCTGTGACTGCATTGAGAGTAGTCCTGACCATCAGCTCATCTTCCACCTTAGCACCCGTTGCAATCAATTGATCTCTGATCGACTGCAATCTGAAGAGGAAATGTTCCATGTCTTCACCCTTGGTCATCATGAATGACCGCATCTGAGTCTCCAACAGCATCTTCCTTTGGACAGACTTGCCCTCATATAGGGAAGTTAACGCCTTCCACATCTCATTAGTTGTCTTCTTTTCAGCTATATGTGGGACAATATGGTCCTTAATTCCATCCATGATCAGCCGCTTGGCATGCCCAGCATGCTTCATTATGCTTCCTTAGGAGATCTGCATCAATCGGTGTGGCCAGAGTTTGTTTTGCATGGTCTCTTAGATGATATGCCTCCAGGACTATCAGGATCCTAGCCTTCCAAACTGAGAAGTTGGAAAGGTCATCCAATCTGTCATGATCACGTAGTCCATGAAGAGCCATCTGCTCATAAATGTGTCAGAGCTTCTTTTCTCTTTGCTAGAGAATTGGATCTAAGGCCCTTGGCGAAACAGGCACCTTCTACTCCATCTGACAATTGATTTCCCTTCTTGGAAATCTGCCAAATCAACAATGATTCGGCTCCCCTTGATCCTCTGATCAATCTGCAAGTTTCTTTGGCTAGAAACTCTCTGAGAAGTTGATCTCCTCTCGCTCTTTGTCACTAGTGCTTAGGCTAAAAATCCGAAAACTTTTGAATTTTAACCCCACCAGTACCTACTGAATTTCTGCAGTTGTGCTTTAGGCTCTTCTGGATCTAACAGCTTCAAATCTGCGTCACACTGGCTGGCTTCAGACAATCCCAGCACTGCCTCTGCGCAATAAGTGCATGGGCCTGCTAGGAGACAGCACTAGACTACGTCACCCTGCCCTCTTCGTAACTTTGCTTCTCTGAAAACTACGCTACCCCTTCATATATGCCCTTTTGCTGGTCTTCCTGCTACTTTCTGCAGCAAGAACCTTCAGTCTTCTGCTGGTGACCCTCCTAGATCTGCAATTACTCTGATACCATGTGAAAAATTTTGAATGTTACTACTATGCAAAAATTTACTGTCAGATCTGGTTATGCTCCTCCTACTTAATTAAGTTATTAACTGAAAATTTCAGATTAATATCGAAGCAAAACACATAACAGACTTTCACCAATTCAGATCTAGAAAAACATAGACAAAGTAACACAGTGATTTTCTAGACAAATAGTCCCCAGAAAAACCCAATGCGGGAAAACCAGTCTGCTGGCTGCTGGAGGGTTTTATTATTAAGGGTTTTCTGAATACAACAAATCTAGGTTCCAGATCTGGAAAACCCGACAGAGATAAAATAGATCTGCAACTCACCGACTGTTCTTAAGCCAAAATAATGACAGATCCACACCCTCAAATGGGATTTACAGAACTCAGCCAAAATTAGGCCCTAGAAACTCCAACACTGCCCCTAAAGCCCCTGCGTCAGCCTCTGAAGCCCCTACATCCTTCAGCACTGGCCTGGAAAGAGCTGTGTTACCCTAGACTGGATGACGTAGTCCCTACGCTACCCCTAAGGGTCTCTACGTAACCCTTGAGCGTTTCTAGCTGACTTATGCTGCCCTGGGAGGGACTACGCAGCACCTGCGTAACTGAAGTTGCCTCTGCACAGCGCAGCTGCTGCTCTCTCTGTCGCTGCGTCTCCTGCTTCTCTACGCTGACTCTTTGAGTTGATTTTTGTCTCTTGCTGATTCTAGACACTGAGATCAGATCATCCCCTTTGTCTAAACTCCCCACTCTGCAATTGAAACACTTCTGAGAATTCTTAGCAAACTTGCCCTAGAATCTCAGCTTAGCTTCAGTGCTTTGCCTCTGTGTGTCTTTACAAATGACCCCAAGCCTTTCCTTTATATTTTTCTCGTTGGGAAACCAATGACCATGATCAGAGCTTGAATCAATGGCTAAAATTAAAAGAAAGCTTGATCTGTGTGACTTAAGACAATTTCATCACATGTTTAATTTAATTAACTTTAATTATTTCATTTTCCTAAGTTTACACTTAGGAAATACATTAAAATAATTAATTAATTAAATATCTCTCAAACTAGATGAAATTTCCCAAATCCCTTTCTGGGTCTTGTAGAAAGAGTGTATAGCCACTCGACAAAATTTGGAAGCTAGAGCACAACTGATGCTACCCCAAATACACAAAATCTCAACATTATTTAACTAGCAATCCTTCACTCAGCACACTCTCAAAATCAGCTGCAAATATTCTTGCATTGTCAACCACTTAGCTCAAGACATACAAGGCAGCAGCTCAAGGCAATATATGACAATACTAGGCTCATCAATGCTTGCACATATACATCAATAGTGTCATACACTAATCATGACATAGCCAACACTCTCTCTATATTCAATGGCAAATCCTTTTTGCATACAAACACTAGCATTATACCAACTCAGTTATACATGGCATCAATATGTGCTAAACTCAAAATGAGCACCATCCATGACAATTTAATCCTCAGTTCAGTAGGCAGCCATCAACACTTTGTCATTCTTAATAGCTTCAACAATAAACCCCTATGATGAGCAACAAGCACAATCTTGCCACAACAGCAGTATAGAACCCATACTTGGTCTCGCTAACAACATTAATAACACTGCATATAAACAATAGTACACCTAAAATGTATCACTCAGATATAGTACAAACAATTTCAGAGATCTACACGATACAAACTATTAATTTGGCTTTCAATAGTGATCAATGTAAGAGTCTAACAGTCTTGTCTTCATAATTACCAGGCCAACACCAAATGGGTCGACACCAAATAGGTCAACATGCACTCAAACCTTCCTATAAATCATATCTTCATTAAGCATAGAAAGGGCAACATCAAAATCAATGTAGCAAACATATCAAATGAAACACCAGTTGTTTCAAGCCTTCACAAACAGTACAATAGGAATCCAATCAAACAAATTCAATCACACATAAACAATCAACCCCAGAGCTACACGCACACTACAGAATCTCAAGTGATTAGATCAAGATCAAAACAATATAAAATTATAAATGTCATGCAGTTGTTTCAAGCTTGGCTTGCAGGACCCTGTTATTGTACCATTATTTTACAACCTGGTCAAACTAGACCTTAATAACCTTCAAAGTCCCCTTCCTCTGCAGCCTAAATGGCTTACTCTTGGTGTTGACTTCAGCCCTGATATGAAAGCTCAATTTACCCAAACATATCCAATTTTCAATATATCCAAATTAGGTCTCCTAATTGTGGCGTTCTCCTATAGCTTGCAGACCTTTTGTGGCCTAAAATAGGCTTTTTCAACACTAGTACATTGTGGCTACAGTGGAATTAATGTGGCCCTCTCTCAGGATTTGAATGGCCCTAAAACAAACCTCAGACCAAGTCTTATACAGTCCAAAATTTTCTCAGGAGAGGCCTCAGAGCAGGCCAAATATTACACTTAAAAGATGCCCTTAGATCTACCACAGGCAAGCGATTGTATGCCTTTAATTTTGCCTCAAATAGGTTTGAAATAGGCCTCAAAAAAGGCTTTGGAACTGACCTCTGATTTTCCTCGGACCTAAACGTTCCACAGAACGAAATTCCCCTCAAAAATGGGCCTCAGGCAAGCTGAAAAGTGTCTTAGAAGGGGGGTCGAAGACTGCCTCAGATTGGCCTCAAACTAGATGAAATTGTACCTCAGAAGTTTGAATTTTGTCTCAAAGAATAAGCCTCAAGAACTCAACTCTGCCTCAGCAAAAAATACCATGCAAAAGATACACCATAAAGCACGAAAACCCTTAGAAAACTCGGTTTCCTTCAAATATGTGTGTTGCCCTAGACTCAAAAAATATCAGACAAGATGATGCTTGAAAATGCTTGCTTTTGGAGGGCAACTGAGTGCCCTATATATATACAAGGAGGGGAGGTCAAGAGGTGGGCCAACTTGCCCTTAAACCCATGGAGTAGACATGATTTCACATAAACATATAATTCTATAAATTTAATTTTTGTAGGGTCGACTATAAACCTTCTTTGGCAGTCGAGTTCACAAAGAATATTTCTCTCTTTGAGGGCTGACTTGGCAGATCATTTGAAACAGCCAAGACCCGTAAACATCATTTATTTTATGAAATTTATTTGATTTTAAGGCCAAAATTTTGGACCAAGGCACCATTCAGATTTGGGCACCATGACCACAATTTCGGTGCTTCAACTTTGAGAAGGTATATCTCCTCAACCGTGAGGAGTTACATGGCGTGCCACCTACCGTTAGAAACAGCGTGACGAGTACTATCAACCTATGATGGCCTTGCATGCAAATTCATTGCCCTTCACATTCATTTTCCTCAACAAGAGCAAGGCATCAGGACTAAGGCTCCCTTTTTGTCTCTTCTGGGGCTTCTTGTCCATTGGTACTTCCAATTCTTGTAATCCAATGATGTATATTAAAAGCGTTCAAAGATTGACTTGACATCAATGACAACACCATCCAACAATCTCCCCCTTTGTCATTGATGGCGACACCAATGTTGCACGAAGCGGGGACGAAGCGGGGACATTTTTTGGAAGCGGGGACGTGTAAGCGTCATTTCCAAAAATCTAGGAAGCGAAGCGTCTCGGAAGCGTCGACTATATATATATATATTTTGCATTTATATTAAAAATACATCCAAAATACCAAATTAATTGTAGAAGATATGGAAGCATGCATATTTGTACATAAATCAAGATACATATGACATCCATTGTACATTAATGATTAATTATTTGAGCATCAACCATCTTTAATCTAGATTCTTCTCCTCTTGTCTAGCCTTTGCCTCTACCTCAATTATCTAGGGACATTAGTCAAAATTGCCCAAAATTTGATCAAACTACCTAATGCAAGCCTTAAAATATGGTAGAAAGAACTTAACATGTTTGATCGATGATTTTGAGTTGATTAAAATGTAATTTTTTGCTAACGAGATGACAAAGGAGTTCAACAATTAACACCACCAACACTAGGGTACATATAGGGCTTGGTGCTCTTGATTAAATGCTAATCACATACCCTCATACATGATATAATCTAATGAAGATAGTGTTTTTTGAATATTGGATGGTCTTGGGGAGCTCTAAGAATGGCGAAAACCCTCGGTGACGGCGGCGGCCCTGCGCGTAGCGCATCAATTGTGGCCCTTGGGCCTCCATTCCTATCAGCGGCATCTGTCTAATTCAACCGACATGTACCTCGAATACCTGCGGAGCATTTCATTGTCTCTCGACCGCTGCGCGAAGCTAGGTATTACCGATGGCACTTGGACTCCGACTGCAACTTCTGTCGGTTGCGCACATCTTCACTAACAGAGCCCGGAAGCTTCTGACCCTCTGGGCATCGGTTTGCTGCACTGACAGGACTCTGACCTCTTTTGATCTTGTTTATTTGCTGGAACCGGGGTTTTTGCTCCTTGTGATAGTTGGGGAATAGTTGGTCTTTACATTAACGGTTTTTTTTCTTGGAGTTTACTATGGAAGGGGCCCAGGATGAACAGCTTGTGGATTATTCAGAGGACCCATATGCCGATGTGGACATCTGGACCCTCGCGAATCATTTCTCCTCGGGTATGCAAGTATCTCTTCCTACATCTTCTCCTATTATTTGTCCTACTTCAGTTGGCTCTATTGCATCAGCCTCCACCCCTCTCACCTTCCCTGAGATGGACTCTTTTATGGTCCCGGAACTCTCTCCTACCTCCCCGGCTTTTCTCTCGGCTGTTGACCTGGTCCTCATCTCCTCACTGGACCTTCGTCCCCTGTCACCCGCGTCCCTGGCCTTTCTCTCTCAAATCCTCACCTACCCCGCTCTAGCTCCCTCTATTACCCTGGCCACCCATCATCTCCCGGTATCTTCGCTCCCCCTTGCCTCATTTCCCCCCACCCCCTCTACCCCCCCACCTTCCTCAACCTCCCCTCACTCACTTCCCCTCAATCCCCCACTTGGCTCTACCTCACCCGTGGCTCGTCAACCTTCTGGCTTTTTCACCATCCCCCCGCCCGACTCAAACCCTCACCCTCCCACCTCTGCCTCCCCCCCCCCCGCTTTCTACTTCGGTTGTTCTCCCTCCCGGCATTCCTCCGCGTTCTCCCCGACGCACAAAATGCGTCAAAGCAAACAAGCGTGCTAACTTTCTCACGCTCAGAGCCAGAGTACAGATGGCCAACATCCTGGGTACTGTTGAGAGGGTTGTTGTTGGTCGAGTTCATGGCCAGAACTATGGGGTTAAGCATTTGAAAGTATGGACACAAGAGATATGGGGTGATCTATTACCGGAGCTTCTCACCATTCGCACTCTGACCAAGGGTTGGTTTGCACTCCGTTTTTCCTCCAGAGAACCCACGGACCTTATATTATCTCAATTCTGGCACATTGAAATGGCACCTATGCTGCTCAAGCGGTGGAACCCTTTGTGCGATCCTGATCGTGAACCGTTGGGTGCTAGCCCTATCTGGGTTCGGTTACCAGGGTTACCTCTTCACTTATGGAATGAACAGATTTTTAAGGACATCGGTAATCTTCTGCGCACATATTTGGACCATGATCGATCCTTCATTGAGTCTAGCAAAATGGCTTTTGCCCACATTCTAGTACATCTTGACACAAGGGAAGATCTCGAGGAGGCCATTAATATACAATGTTGCAACTCCACCAGGGCACAAATCTTAGATTATGAAGGGGTGCCATCCCGCTGCCGCCGATGTCACAAAGTCGAACATGTATTCAAAGATTGTCCTTTAATTGGCACGACTCTGATTCCTCGAACTCTCAGTGGACTGCATCCCATTGCACCTGTATCGGTCTCGCTGCAGAGACAGTCTTCACACTCCGGCTTCACCATGTCACCTGATTCATCCTCGATGGCGGATTTCTCTCAGATGGCAGCGGCTGCACCCACCAGAGTCACTCGATCTATGGCTGCTGCTACAGCTACTGGACTCCCTCTGGCTGATGGTAAATCCTCTTCTCCTCCATTTACATTTTTATCATATTATCTTCGGCATCTATTCAGTGTTCGGAGCTTCCTCAGGCTGGTTTCCACTACCCTTCCATCTGTTGTCCCCCATCCTCCTCTCCTCTACATGTTCCCCCCACTCCCCCTTCCTTACCTTTTCTACCCATATCATCTTTTCCTGCCTTCACTCCTTCACTTTCTAAACCCCTCCCCTCTTCCCCCCCTACCTTCCCCCTCTGAACCTTGCCCCTCCCTTGTGGTTGAACCCTCGGAATCCTCTTCCACTCACTCCTACAATTTGCGCCCTCGACTATACACTCTGGTTGGTCTTGGTACCCTTAATGGACCCTCCTACCCTTAGCATAAGCCCACCCGGGGCCGTCATTCGCATATCTCGAAAGCTATTCTACAAGCCGGTATTGATGTTGCCTCCGGCACTCAACTCTCCATCGATGGGATTCTTAGAGCAAGACAGTCCCCTATCCTAGTTTCCCAATGATCTGTCTATCCTTCAACTGTCGTGGGCTGGCTAGCCCTGCGAAGCGACTTGCGCTTCGTCGACCTTTTTCTTCTTCTTTGGTCGATATCATACTGCTTCAGGAAACTCATGGTTCGTATGATCTGGTAATTCAAGTACTTACCCCTATTCTACCTGGATGGATCATTCATGCTGTTGATGCCAATGAGCGATCAGGTGTTTTGGCCCTCTTTATAAACCCTCATCATAACAATCTTCTAAATGTATGGGGCAGGGAATGCATTATGGGGATGGATGTCTTCTCAAAAGCCCTTGGATTGCATTTCTGTATTATAAATACCCATGGTCCCTACTCTAATAGGCAACAATTCTAGAACTCTCTTATGAACTCTTCTGTTTTGAGTCCTGACAACATCATTTTGGCTGGTGACTTGAATTTTTCCCTCGGGATCTCTGAATCCTGGGGGCCAAATGCTCATGCGGATACACTCTCTGATTACTTCAGATACCTGCTCTCTACGCATCACCTGGTGGATCCTCTCATAACTTCCCCCTCCCCAACTTGGCGCAACAGGCGCACTCGGGATGATACGGTGGCTCGCAGGCTTGATCACTTTCTTATCAAGGAAGGGCTATTACAGAATCTTAGCTCTTTCAGGCAGTGGATTGGTTCTGGTGGCATCTCTAACCAATCCCTGATCTTCTTGGAAATCACTGGGGACTTCAAGAAGCCGGCCTCCCCCTTTAAATTATGCTCTGTGTGGTTACAAGATCCCGACTATATCTATTTAGTGGACACCCAGTAGAGACTCCCTCCGCCTCCACACTTACAATCGCCATCCTCCATTTTTGCACACAAATTACTCTCTATTAAGGAGTCCATTAATTGGGCTAAGCACAAGAAGAGATTGGAGGACAGTGAACTCATCAGCATTGAACAGAACATTCATAGATTGGAAAGCTCTAATGGGGGAGCCTTTGCTACTGAAGAAGAGAAGACACAACTTATTTCACTTGGAACTACTCGCTTAAAGATCCTACAAGCGAGGTATGAGGTTTGGAGACTCAAAAGCCATGCCACTTGGATCAAAGTTGGGGACGAAAATTCCAAATTCTTTCATCATTTGCTAATGGCAGAAAGACTATCAATACCATATGGGATCTCGATAATGAGGATGGATCAAAAGCCTCTACCTTCTCTCAACTTGCACAGAAAGGTATCAACCACTTCCGAGAGATTTATAAGGCCCCTCGGCAACCTTCTTTGGCTGAAATCATAAAGGTGGCCACCCTCTTTCCCAAATATGTTGATGCTACAACAGAGGAGGACCTGCTTCAACCGGTTTCGAACCAAGAACTTGAATCTGTCCTTAAGTGGTTCAAAAAGGACAAACGCACTGGGCCTGATGGGTGGGTTGTGGAAGTTTATCTGGCCTTTTTTGATCTTCTGGGTCATCATCTCCTGGAGGTGGTGGAAGAGACAAGTCAATCTGAGCGTATCTATGAGGCCTTCAATGCTACATTCATAGCCCTTATTCATAAATCTAATCATCCCTCTTCTTTCAAAGATTTTCGACCGATATCTTTATGTAATTGCATATATAAGATTATGGCCAAGATTCTTTCCAACAGGTTGAAACCCATCCTATCCAATCACATATCTCCTGAACAATTTGTCTTTCTTGAAAACAGATAGATCCATGATGCAATTGGCATTGCACAAGAAGGCCTACATTCTATGCACACTAAGCACATTAAAGGGATGATACTCAAGATTGACTTGGCAAAAGCATTTGACCAAGTAAGCTGGCTCTATATCCGCATGCTGCTCACACACCTGGGGTTCCCCTTACAAACTATCAATTGGATAATGAGCTGCATCACCTCTGTTTCTTTTAGTATTCTTATCAATGGGGCAGCAACAAACTTCTTTCATGCGGAGCGGGGACTTCGACAAGGGTGTCCATTATCTCCCCTTTTATTTCTACTGGTTATGGAGGGCCTTATTAGATGTATAATTGATGAAACTTCCCGTGGTAGATTGAAAGGTATCCGATTAACGGCAAACTGTGTGCTCACTTATCTGTTATTTGTGGATGACATAATTCTTTTTCTTAACGGTACTCTTAGTGACACCTCTGTGGTCCGAGCTATTCTGTTTTTATTTTGTACAGCCACGGGTATGCAGTGTAACAATAACAAATCAACTTTGACCTACCATGGATGCACTCCTCACGAAATACACTTTGCACAACAGAGATTTCCCTTTAATCTCACCAGATTTGAGGATGGTTTGAAGCATAGTTATTAAAACCGGAACCGGTGACCAGACCGATGGACCTAATGAACCGGGTTTCGAACCGAAACCGGTCTAACCAATAGCGGTCAGATCTCAATGAACCGGTTTTAAAAAAAATACATTAAATAATTATTTAAAAAAAAAAAAAACTATTTTTAAGATTTGCAACCATGATTCCAAGCCAATAGAGACAAAATATGCGAAGTTTGCTCATTTATATACCATGCAAAGGTGAATATATCAAAATGGCACTGAGTGCAATACATATCATCGAAAAATACATAAGCAATGAGGCTCCAAATGGCCCATAAAGTCCAAAAACAATGCTACAAGCTATGAGGCCATTGGCCTAATACAAGACTAACACACAACGATGACTACTCATCAAATCTATCACTACTGCCAGACACAAGGATCAACATCAATCGTTACATAGGCATCATCCGGACTGCAGTTCCAGGATGCCTCGCCAAAGCTCATTATCTCACCCTAAGAGACTTCGGCCACCAATAACAATAGAAGTGGACCTAATGGAAGCACGAGTTACTCGAGGTGCATGACTAGTGTCGTCCATTGGTTGTTTGCCTTTGCTTGATGTAGCTACCAATCTTGGGTCTGCGTCTGATGGCACCACCAAATCTGCTTCAAATTCACCCCCCGCTACTGCTGCATCAAAATCAAAATCAGCCTCAAACACTGGATCTTCAGTCTCCTCCACCCATTCTGATGTTGGATCAAGATCATCCAACACAATGGGATCTAGATCAGGTGTTTTGCTCATCAGTTGGTTCCGCCTCAAGCGAAGGTTGTATTGCACAAACACAAGATCATTTAACCATTTCTGTTCCAAACGATTTCTCTTCTTTGTGTGTATGCGCTCAAAAACAGACCAATTGCGCTCACAACCTGAAGCACTGCAAGTTTGGCTGAGGATTCTAATTGCAAACTTTTGCAATTGAGGACATTGGCCGCCAAATGACTCCCACCAATGTGTTGCAAATAAAAAGACATTCATTAGTAACATAGTTCATTTCATTACTTATTTACAAACAATTTAACTTGAAAAGAAAAACAAATTGGAATTGCTTACCTGGTTGATCCACATCTCTTGCCATTTTTGCCAAGTTCTTTCCAAAGGTACCAGTTGCCATACTGAAATGAGTAAGTTGTTTATGTGTTTCCAAAAGGTCTGCACGGTTAGGGACTATGCGCTCCAAGCAATCAATCAATCCAGATCTGACCTCCCCATCCTGCTGATCTCCTAGCTGAGCTCTATAATGATACTTTGGGTTCAAAAAATACCCAGCTGCATGTATAGGACGATGGAGTTGATTGTTCCATCTGTTATCAATGATCTCCCATATCCGGCCATATTTAGCTAACCTGTCCCTGTAAGCTGCTCGTATCTGCTCCTTGGCCTGATCCATAGCCTCATAAATGTATCCCATTGCCATCTTTTCCCCGTCCACCATCCTTAGCACCTTAACAAGGGGCTCAATAATTTTTACCAGCTCTAAAGACCTTTTCCAAAAATTAATGTCAAATACTTTCTTTTTGGTGTCTTTTCCATCTTGTCTACGAGCCCACCGGGATTCAGTCCAATCATAAGATGAAAACATTTTCTGCAGGTTTTTCTGTTGAGAATTGAGACATTGCAATGTGAGGAAGTGTGTTTCAAATCTCGTAATGGCAGGCCTAACAAGCTCTTTGCCCCCAGTGTTTTTCCTCATTAGGCTCAATACCCATGAGTGGTTGTAAATGTATTTTGTAATGCACTTGCCATGCTCTACAGTGTTTTTTACCCATTCCACTTTGCCTATGTCCTCAAGCATGAGTTCTATGCAATGTGCAGCACATGGAGTCCAAAATATGGTATTATACTTGGACTCAAGCATCTTTCCAACAAGAACATAGTTTGAGGCATTATCTGTGATGACCTGCACAACATTCTGCTCTCCCACTTCCTGAATAATCTCGTCCAAAAGCTCAAATAGAAGGGTTGCACCCTTCACCTTATCATATGCATCAACTGACCTAAAAAACATTGTTCCTCGAGGGCAAGCAACAAGGAAGTTAATGATAGTGCGGTTCTTTCCATCAGTCCATCCATCTGACATGATGGAACAACCTGTTTTGAGCCATGACTCTTTATATTCAGCCAAATACTCATCAATATTACAAATCTCTTGTTGCAAAAGAGCTCCCCTTAAGTCATGCGCAATAGGGCCTTTGAAGCCCTTTCCTGCAACAAAAACAGAGTCCCACATAGCTTGGTAATAAGGTGAGCGAGCAGCATTAAATGGGATATCTGAATCACACCACCATCTAGAAATGTACCGATAAGAAGCTTCTTTGCATTGTTTTTTCCAATGTTGATCCAAAGTGGGTTGACGACTTGGAGTTGGCTGGGACATGGAGGCAGTGGCTGTGGGATTAGTAGTGGATGAGAAATAACTCATGAGGTTGGGATTCTTTGTTGGGTTTGATCTTTTGCCAACAGGAGGAACATAGTGAAAGGGGTTATTGGTGGAAGGGATAGAAGTGGAGTCTTGAATCATACTCATCATTTTCATACCCACTCTCTCTCAGCATTTCTACTATTTCCCTCTTCCTTGCAATTTCATCTTGGATGGCCTTCTCCCTAGCCTTAGTCTCCTCAAACTTTTCAAGCTTCGCAAGGTATTCTGCCCTAACCGGACCTAACACTGCTTTAGGTGCATCACATGGCATTACATTGCCTCTTATCCCAGACAAGTGATGTTTCCATCTAAGAATACCCCCACCTCCAATACATTTTTGACAAAGTTTGCATACCATCTTTCCCTCAACCACATCACAATGGGCCCATGCACTGTCCTTGGCTTTTGGAGGCATCTTGACTTGAAATAATTGAAATTTGGAAATAAATCTGCCATTTAAAAAATATTGCAGCTAAGATAAATGGACTACTAAGGCTAAATTTACGAAACAAAATGCACATTCAAACATACAAAATTTGATAGCATAGGACTAGAGATTTGAGAGCAATAAAATAGCTAAACACGTGAGAAAATAAATACATGAACAGCAATGAAATGATGGATTTTTCAAGTGAAAATTCTTACCTGGCAATGCAAACTAGCTTCCTTAGCGTCCTCTTGAAGATGCCAACGCTATTGACAGCTCCAAACTATCTCCAAGATAGCTCCAACTCCAACTCCAAGCCTCCAAGATCACTGCTCCAACAAACACTCAACACTCTCCAAGCTCTCAATCAAACTCACAAACAGCAAATGAGTTGGTGTGAGACAAAGGAGAGGCTGCCCCTGCTTATAAAAGATTGGGGAGAGTGTTTTTGGAGGGAAACAACCCTCCCCTTACCTCCACATATGCCCTAAGGCTGTGTTGTTGGCCGCCGGTGGGTCCGCGCAAGAAAGGTACACCTAACCGGCCGGTTAGGTATGGAACTGGCCAGTTTATGCATTAACCGGCCAGTTTCGTACCTAATCGGCCGGTTAGGTCCGGTTAACCGGCCAATTTAGGTGAGACACCCCTCAAAACCGGGTTGCAAGGGCGGTTGTGACCGGAAGCTGATCTGACCGGCCGGTTTGATCGGTTACCAGTTCAAACCGGCCGGTTTTAATAACTATGGTTTGAAGTACCTGGGTTTCTTCCTCAAACCAGTGAATTACAAAATTGTTGATTGGAATTGGCTCATTACCAAGATAGAAAAAAGTTTAAATAACTGGTGCCATCACTGGCTTTCTAGAGCTGGTAGGTTGATTTTGATCAAATTTGTGCTTGAGGCCATTCCTGTGTATTGGATGTCACTTCCCTGGATTCCTAAAGGAATACTCTACAAAATCCAAAGGATTTGTAGGCATTTCTTATGGCTGGGCACTAAAGATGGACACACTTTTGCATTGACCAAATGGACCCGTATTGCATTACCCAAGAGGTAGGGCGGATGGGGCATCAAGGACTTACCAACCTTCACTCTGGCATTGGCTGCTAAGATTGGATGGATGATCCTCACGGGTAACAACTTATGGACCAGGGTGACTATTCAGAAATACATACATCCGCTCACCCCCATTGAATGGATCCGAGCACCACCTGTGCACCACCCATGTTGTTCTACTATTTGGCGAGCTGTCATATCCTCGATCAGATTTATCAAGGATGACTTGGCCTGGCGTATTGGCAATGGATACAGGATTCACATTGGATGTGATCCATGGGTGGGTTGTGGCAATGCTCACCTCCTCCAGCAAGCACTTATTGGCTTCCTCAACCAAACTGGTTACCTGACGCTCAATCAAATTGCCGACAGGGATCGAACCACACTCTTCTCGCAAGGCTGGCTTGACCATCGGGCATTACTGATTCACCCACAGTGGGCTGAGATTTGGTCAGCTTATTTGGATGCCTTAAGAGAGACCCGTATCATATTACGAGATCGGGAGGATGAAGTTATTTGGACCATGTCAAAACAGGGTCTAAATACGCCCAAAGAGGGGTTCACATATCTATCATGCTTACAAGCCTCAACCTCGGAAACTCAAAGGACCTGCTAAAGCAAGGCTACTCATGTGGTGTATCCTCACTAATAAAATTCCTACCGGGGCCAATTTACAGAAAAGAACATATGTTGGTCCTCACATATGTGCTCTCTACAAAGAGGCAGTTGAAGGTACTTCGCATCTATTCCTTCATTGTCCTACTACCCTTGGAACTCTAGACAATTATTCACCACTCCATCCATCATAATCATCGTTGGGAAGGACACACCCTTATTGATGGTTGGGATCATTAGTGGAATGATGTTACCCCCCACAAGCTACGAAATTTACCTATCCTTATCTGCTGGAGTATCTGGATGGCCCGCAACCAGACCATTTTTCATGACATCCCTCATCATTGGCCCTCATCTACTGCCCACATCATCTCCATTTATCACATTATTCCTGATGATCCCCCTCCCCCACACCCCCGTGCCATATCCCCTGAGATCATTGATTACTCCCCCCCTTGGGCCTATTTTGACGGATCTGCATAGACTCATGGTTGTGGTGGTGGATTTATTCTACATCACTCACCACATCATTATTATAAAGTCAAGATTGGATTTGGAAGAGGCACAAATAACTTTACAGAACTCTCCTGTCTTTTGTACCTCCTTCAGTTTGCCATCACGCACTTCAAATATTTGGTGATTCCAAGATTGTCAATCACTGGTTTAACGTTCAAACGACATGTCACACACATACGCTCAATCAAATTGCCGACAGGGATCGAACCACACTCTTCTCGCAAGGCTGGCTTGACCATCGGGCATTACTGATTCACCCACAGTGGGCTGAGATTTGGTCGGCTTATTTGGATGCCTTAAGAGAGACCCGTATCATATTACGAGATCGGGAGGATGAAGTTATTTGGACCATGTCAAAACAGGGTCTAAATACGCCCAAAGAGGGGTTCACATATCTATCATGCTTACAAGCCTCAACCTCGGAAACTCAAAGGACCTGCTAAAGCAAGGCTACTCATGTGGTGTATCCTCACTAATAAAATTCCTACCGGGGCCAATTTACAGAAAAGAACATATGTTGGTCCTCACATATGTGCTCTCTACAAAGAGGCAGTTGAAGGTACTTCGCATCTATTCCTTCATTGTCCTACTACCCTTGGAACTCTAGACAATTATTCACCACTCCATCCATCATAATCATCGTTGGGAAGGACACACCCTTATTGATGGTTGGGATCATTAGTGGAATGATGTTACCCCCCACAAGCTACGAAATTTACCTATCCTTATCTGCTGGAGTATCTGGATGGCCCGCAACCAAACCATTTTTCATGACATCCCTCATCATTGGCCCTCATCTACTGCCCACATCATCTCCATTTATCACATTATTCCTGATGATCCCCCTCCCCCACACCCCCGTGCCATATCCCCTGAGATCATTGATTACTCCCCCCCTTGGGCCTATTTTGACGGATCTGCATAGACTCATGGTTGTGGTGGTGGATTTATTCTACATCACTCACCACATCATTATTATAAAGTCAAGATTGGATTTGGAAGAGGCACAAATAACTTTACAGAACTCTCCTGTCTTTTGTACCTCCTTCAGTTTGCCATCACGCACTTCAAATATTTGGTGATTCCAAGATTGTCAATCACTGGTTTAACGTTCAAACGATATGTCACACACATACACTACAGAGTATTTTGGCTGAAACTTTACTACTCAAATCCCATTTTGATACTATTTCATGTCGACACATTTACAGGGAGAGGAACTCAATTTCCGAGCTCCTTTCCAAGGAGGCGACGCACCTATTGACTGCTCACATGGAGGTATAGGAGCAAAATGAGCATGCATATTATCAGTACTTTCACAGACCATTTGCTCCTGTACACTGGAGGGGGGATGGCCCCCATTAGAGACAGCTGCTATTTTATATTTTCCTCTTTTGATTATAGTTTTTGCATCTAAATCCATCAGACTCCTTGTGGAGAAGTTATATTGTTTTACAGTATGTATATATGCGACACATAGCGGATGTATTTATATTTTCCTGCTACTCTCAGTTATCTATATGGCAACTACATGTTGATCTGCATATGCACTCCACATATACAACATGTAACTTTTATTTTCACTAATAAAAGCTATGATTTTTCCTGAGGAAAAAAAAAGATATAATCTAATGAAATACCACCATACCATTGATCCTGAATTCCTGAAAACTGTTAAGTCTGCTGAATTTTGAATAGGATATAAAATTCTATTTTCTACATATGAAGTCCGATAAGGCTGGAACCACTCTCAAACATCCTGAGTCATTTCATGGTAATGTTAAAAATTAGTAAAAGGATGAAAATAAAAAATAAAAGAGAATGTCACTTTTACTTTAAGAATTTAACATTACCATGAGGGAGCATCTAAGAAACATCTAAGGAGGTGAAAGAGAGCTTATATATTTTTCATCCTATCTCTAACTCAACACTAACCCACCCTCTAACCCAACTAAAGTTAAAAATTTTAAAAACAAATTAAAAAAAGTCGTTCTTTTTTTGCTGCGCTAGTCAGATTCGTACAGCGTTGTATGGAACCACTTGCGATCCGTACATGAAGCGTGGCACTTCCATACGGAACCACTCGCGATCCGTACAGGAAGTGTGGCACTTCCGTACGGTGATCCGACGTACGAAAAATGGATCCGTCGTACAGAAACGCGGATCCGGTCGTACGGTTCAAAAAAACCAAGAAGCACAATTTTTTATTTTTTATTTTTCTGAAACGTGTTTTGGGGGGGGGGATCCAGACCGTGTTTTGGGGATTGGAGCCGGGGGGCGTTTCCTGCAACATTGGGCGACACACATACTCCCCTGTCTCAATGCTTTTGATCAATGTTGCGAAAATAGCGATCGGGAAAAAATCAGCAAGGGTCCAAAAAATGAAAAAATCAGTAAAAATCAGCAAAAGATCGGAAACATTAAAAAAAATATATATTTTTTCAAGTATCTAAAGCATCCACGATTTTTGACGATCTTTTGGCAATTTTTACAATTTTATTCTGATTTTTATCACGATTTTTTCATTTTGGAAATTTTTTGGAGATTTTTACGATTTTAATCAGCGATTTAATCGTCATGCTGAAAAAATCGCAATTTTTTCAAAAAATCGTGATTTAATCGCGATGTTTGCAACACTGCTTTTGATCTTCTTCTCTTGATTTCTCTCCCACTTTGACATCAATGGAAAACGGTAACTCCCCTAACAAAGTATCTCCCTCTGTCTTCCTACAATTTTCCTTTCTTCCTTTGATTGTTTCTCTCCCCCTGTCATGTTGTACCTCTCACAGCTTGCCATTAGCTGATTCCACCTGTCAATTTGCTTTACTAAAAAATTCACCTTTATGACAATGACAATGATTCCTTCTGCAATTCTGTCGAACTCAAACATGAAGTGCCATAAATTGTCCATGATTCACAATGTTGACTAATCTACCTCTTTATTGTTCGGACGACTTCTTCAAATCTACTACAATACATATTCCTACTTGCATACATACTTATACAATCATGAACCATTGAACTATACCTGAATAAATCAACTTCTATGACGCAAGACATTCCACAAATATATTATCAAACCACTGTGAATCAGCCTTCCCAAATCAAACTACCTAAAGGATAGATCTTCAATTTCATAATTGCTACTACTTAGACTCCCTTCTTCAACATTCACAGGACTGGGTGTCTCCAAGCTCGATTGTTTAGAATGATATATGTGCATGCTCTACTGCAGGATCATTCTGAACCTTGACATCTTCCTTTGTACCTGTAGATTTTTTATGGTCTTGCGACTTTACAAATTTTGAGAGCATGACCTCTGAGATTTCTCCATTCACCTGTTCTTCTTGCTTTTGTTTTCTTCTTCAAACCTTCTTGTACCTAATGCTCGTGTTTTCCCTTATGGAAGACTTCATCATGCTTACACAATCACAAGCTATATGTCCATAGTTATGGCATTTGAAGCATTCTACATGATACCTGAATGACGGAGCAACTGACATACACTTTCTGTTGATGATGCCAGTTGGATATTTGTCTAGTGTTCCTACAAACTCGCTTCTCCGGTTTTAATAATGACATTGATAATCATCCTTGTAATAAGCTTTGCGATCCCTAGCCTTATGTCCAAACGTTGTACATGAATAACAACTACCAAAAAATATATGAGTGTACCTAGATGAGATGGCTTGCTTCTAGGGTTTTAATAATGACTTTGATAATCATCCTTGTAATAAGCTTTGCAATCCCTAGCCTTATGTCCAAAGTTTGTGCTTGAATAACAACTACTAGGAAATATATGAGTGTATCTAGATGGATGGGACTAGCAAGGGTTCCTTTTGATGAGATAGAGCATGAAGTGATCAAGAACCGAATGATGACTAATGAAAAAGATAGAGCTTATGCTAGGCTTTTGGCCATGCACTAACTTATGTCCCAGCCATCTTTTGCATTTTGATTTTGTTTTTCTTTCATTGTGGTCGTATTATTCTTTTCCATTCTTTTAGCTACATTGACCTCCAAGGCAATGTTTTTCGGCCCTACTCAAGGATGTGAATAAGAGGGTGCCAAATCCAAATGAACCAATGACAAGTTAGACCCAAAGAATGGAGATGGTATAAAAGGCTTATAAGGTGAAATGGAAAGTGTTAAGTATGGTGTAAAGGAGAATAAACATGCTACATCAATCTAGGTTTTCCAAATAGTACCCCTCCTATAACCCTAAGGCCTCATGGAGGTCCCACTGAACTAGGGCTAAAGATTGACCCACCTAGTAAGGTGAGAGAACAGAATTACAATCAAGATCGTTAATTTTCCATATCACCCCTTTATCCATACTAAATGCCCAAAACATCAAGTATAAGTACCTGATTGCAAAATGATCAAAGTACCTATTGAGTTGTAGCCCACCTTCATTTAAGAGGAATGTCAGATGGTGAGAGTTGTATGGTTGATGCAAAAGGCAGAGGCATATGGCATATCATCATCAAGAAGTGAATGTCAAGGGTTGTTGCCCGGTTGCCTATCAAATGTAGGAGAAAATTTTCCTCCTAAGGGTTACTAATTTTGTCTTAGTTTTCTAATACTTAGCTACTAATTTAACAAGTACTCTGAGATGCAAGAACTGAAAACTGAACTACAAAATTCATTTACTAAATATGTTGAGTATTCTTACAAATAATAGCAGCAAAAAACAAAGTTACGAAGACACAAGCACACAATAAACAATACACCAATAACACCCAAGAAACCCCAACTGGGGAAAACTTGCCTCTTGTGTGTTTTATTAATCTGGATTCTGCACAACAAAATCTCAGGAATTGAATACAAAAAGTACAGGGAAAAATTCCCTTCCAATTCTTTGTTCCTCAACACAAATTTGCACTCCCTTGATCAACTCGGCCTCTCTCATGCGCAATTGTACCTACTGTACAAGCTGAAATACCTCCTTGCACAAGTTATCTCATCCTCCTCAAGCGATGCACTCTAGCTCTCTCTAACCTCATGCATTGATCTGGAAAAATTTTCCTGAGCTCAAAACACACAAATTTTCGCTAATGCATAATCATGTGATTTACCAAGTTTGTGCTCTTCTTTATAGAATTGAACTAGCTCCTCAATTCAAGCAAACTGGCTCCTTGAACTCAATTTGAACTGCCTTACCGAGCTAAAGTCGAACTGAGAATAAATCTCCTTACATGGCTGAGTTTGATTTACTATTTTTGACTGTAAGAAAATTAGAGAATTTTCCTAAGTCAAACTAAGAGAAAGTCTAATTGCGCCTTAGCTTCACTTGTGTCCCTCTGCCAAATTTAGTGCACTACTAAATTTAGCAGAACCCTTCCGTCTCTAACTTCAATTAACATTTTGGTGGTTAACAAGGCCTAGATGAATATGGATCTTCGCAAATCTTAGGGGTAAATTAAGAAACATCATGACTCAAAATCCACGGACACAAATGAAAATATTGACGGTTAAAAAATGATGATGCGCGAGAAGATGATTGAAGTTCACTTCCAAGCTTGCCCATGATATGGTGCTTTTCAATTCTTCAAAAACCAAGCTTTATGTAAGCCAAAAGGCACCTCTTATGAATGTTTTCCCTACAGTATCTAGAATTTTTTTCGTTTATCCAAAGGATCTATTCATGTACTTTCAACACTCAAGAATCGATAGAAATTTTGAAAACCTTCTATCAAATTTTGTAAAAAAATCATTGATTGGTATGATCAAGGTACTAGTGAAATCTTATGTCAAAAGAATGTCCATCATTTACCCTGCTCTATCTAGAATTTTTTTGTTTATTACGAAGAATTTATTCCTGTACTTTAAACACTCTAAAATTGAAGAAATTTTGGAAATATTCTATCAATTTTTGTAAAAAAAACCACTACTATAGGTAAAAGGCACGGGCAAGGCACCCCTCAAGGTAATGCAAGACCAATTTTAAGCAGTTAAAAGGATTGGCTTCCAAAAAGCATACATGAGGAAAAAGATGAAAAAGAAAAACATTGTTCTACATACTTTTTTTCAAAAAAAGTTTCTATAAGCAACCCTAGGGATCCCCTCCCAACATGGAGCACAAAGTTGCAAATCTGCAAAAGTATACGAGACAAGCCAAGAAACTACAAAGTTTTAAAGCCATACGTAAAATGTTTTTTGTAAACATGCAAGGAACTGATCATTAGAGTTTACTTATCATGGCATTTACAATGAAAGCGGTATAGGTATAGATTTATTACGGACCAAAACCTCGACAATCATATATCACTTCCAGAAAGTATCACGATACAATCTCGTGGGTCAAGATGTTACAAAAATGAAATAACACATTTAAGATCACTCACAAAACTCTAAGGAAAAATGAAATCAGTGTTGCATTTTTTTTGCAAGAACAAGCTGTGATAAGATACGTCCTCTCTTTCTTGATGAACTGGGTGGAATGGCTATACGAATACTCAAAATATATACAGTGTTCGGTATCTTGCCAATGGCTTCTCTTGCAGTGCCAGGAATGAGTGGTTTTCTAGTAGAATCTATGTTGGAAATAATTACAGGTCTCAAAAATATTCTTTGACCTTCCGAATCGCTATTACTATGGAAGTAATAGTAGGAATGATATTAACTCCCATCAAATTGTTATCCATCTTATGTTGAATGTTCTATGCATACAAGGTTTTGAATGCCATGAAGACTTATTGTACAGATTATAAACCATGAAAACACTCTCTCTCTGTTCTTATTTTATTTGTTAGGGAGGGCGGGGCAAAGAGGAGAAGAGGATGAGGCCAAGATTCAATACCCAAGCAATCTTGGCAGGAATATACACCCCTCATAGTTGTAACCTAATCCAAAGGAAGTCCATTCTTTGGAGTGCATTGCTTCAGGGCATGACCTTTTGAAGCACTCCCAACTCACAAGGGAAATTATTTAAATAAAAACATTGATCAAGAAATTCTCTGTTAAGTATTTTTGTGAGGAACATATCGTGTTGAGGGAAGTCCAAATCGCCCTTTGGTTTGATCCGCTGATATGAGAATTGATTTCTTCAATTACTTGTAATTTTCTACTTGCTCGCTTAACCATGTTCACCAAAATCATGTCAAGTGGGTTCTAGTCAAGTGGTTGATCGTTCTCGTCTAGTGGTTGAATCAAAATACTCTAGGTGATAGACCCAGGTTCAAAGCCCTCAGAGACATGCTGCAGCGTGCAGACGGTCATCGGATTTAACTACCGCAGGTTTGAAGTGTTAGCAACCTTGACAGTCATGTGCAAATCCAGGTAAATTTGGCATAACAAATACCCCGAAGGCAAGGCAACCAATTCCTCCACAAAGGCCATTGGCAAAAAAATTAAAAATAAATAACAGTCCACTAGAATCATACGAAGATTTCTAGAAAACATCAGACAGCAAGAAGAAAGTTGTGCATATTGTAATAGTGCCGACCAGTGCATATTGTCTATCCTAAAAATGGAGGCCTTGTGAGAAAAGATCAAAGCCAGAATATGCACAATACATAAACGGATTGCGAGTGGGTTATATGTGGAGGCGATCATCTTGTTAATAAAAATACAAAAGGATCCTTCATTTGAAAAGGGTAAACAAGGCCACCAATCTGAAAGAAAAGGTCCCAAAAATCCAATCGATAAAATGGAGAATGGAAAGGAAAGCACACCAATATATTTGCTCGCGAAAGATGCGCTAGTACAGGCTTCAACGATGTGCCAAGCCTGGCTGCAAATAGACTCGTCATTGCTCCCTGCCTTCAAACAACAGCTACACAGCACATTAACAATATATGATCAGAATGGCCACTATGAATTTTTATTATAGTGGACCCCTACGTATAAAATACGTCATAAATTTTTAACAAATTTAAAAGAACACACTTCGAAAAAAATCAGTCATTCAACGCGCGGCTAAGAGATCTACAAAGTTAAAATCTTATTTGGCAACCAGCGTTGTGTAACGGCAATGTAGGAAAAAGAAAAAAAAATGGTTAAAAGGTAAATCGTACGAATGAAAGAAGGAATGATATTTTAATGTTTACGAGATTAAAAATAGTTTATGGGACTATCAATTTTCTTGTTATTTTTTTATTTTTATTTTTTTTACTTAAATTGATAATGAATTGAGCTAATCTTTTAACTGTCAATTTTCTGGTTATTTATTTATTTTATTTTTTTTACTTAAATTGATAATGAATTGAGCTAATCTTTTAACTGTTTCATCACTGAAAAGACAATGTCACGGAATTGATGCTAACATACTGTGGTAACTGTCCCTGATGTCACGGAATTGATGCTAACATACTGTGGTAACTGTCCCTGATGTCTCTGAAAGCGTCACATTCCAAAATGAAATGTTTTTCTAATTTCACTGTCCCAGAAGTGAAAAAAATACAACTCTTTCTTCCCAAGCTTCTTTAGGTCTCTTCCACCGTCCCATTTCACACCGAAGTATGGAGTTGAATTTAAAAAATAAAAAATAAACATGAGAGAGAAATTATCAACATTATGGAGTTGAGTTTTAAAAAAATAAGAGAGAGATCTACGAAGTTAAAATCTTATTTGACAACCAACGTTGTGTAACGGTAATGTCTAATTTTTAATTTTAGTAGGAGAAAGCGAAAGAATTGTTAAAAGGTCAAAATTTATCAAGAGTATGGAGTTGAATTTAAAATAAATAAATAAAAAAGAGAGGAACTTGGTTAAAAATAATTAAAAATTTTAATATCATTTTAGGATATATTATTTGGATTTATTGCATTTTATTTTCATTATGAATTGTGGCTTTGCTCACACTCGTTGTTGTTGATGATGTAGGGAGAAACATGGAGAAGTGAGAACTGGTTAGGGTTTCGAGGAGGTCATGGCATTAATGGTGGTCTGTTGACAGAGGACGAATGGCGGTAGTAACTAGCCACTTGAAAGCACATGGGCACCAAATGGCCGCTCTATACTCAGTCTAGGATTTTGTGCAGCTTTGGGGTGTGGTCGCATTGTCCCTGCGACAGTTGTGGTCTTCTCCTCACTTTATTTTTTCCAAACTGTGTTTCATCACCTTTAGTGTTTAGATCTTGGGAGTATTACGGTTTACTGTGGAAGCTTGGGGGTTATACAATTTTTATTCCTACAATATTATCAGGTTTTGGATAAGAATGATGGTAAAACCAATGGAGCCCATTGACCTGGAGCCGGAGGCAGAGGATATTCTTTCAGTATGGGATCTGGAGCCAACGAAGCATAACCTGGCCATGGTGAAGCTTCCAGCTAGGTCTCCATATGGCATGAAAGGAGTCAACAGGCTCGCAGGGTTTCCAAACAGCGATTTATGGTCTATGGCCATTAATGATTTTGATGGTTTAAGGGAAATTAAAGGAGGACATGACATCAGTGTCTAGAAAGGAGCGAAGACAGCGATTCTTGGGGTGGTTCAGGCGGAAACCAGAAATGTGACAAACCAAGTAAGTTCAGACCCCCCCTCTACAAACTCCTGCATCTGATTTATTGTCGGGTGGTTTGGAGGATATCGTCCTCATGAGTGATTTAAGAAGGCATGAGGGTTTAAAGACTTGCTTACAAAGCAATCAATGGTCAAGTGCGACAGTCTCAGGGCATCATTTCAAAGGTATAGGTGTAGACAAATATTTTGAAAGACTCCAACAAATCTCGAAGACATTCTCTCAGCGAAGTTATGGCTTGGAAGCGGAGCAGGCCAAATTTTACTCACAAGGAAAATGGTGTCAAAAGGAGGGTGTTCAGATATTTCCACCTAGTTACGAAAGGGAGGGAACAATTGAGTACTCATGTGATTACTGCCAAAGGTTTCATCAAGGAGACCAAACGTGAAATCTAGCCCAGCGGGGAGGGGGCCTTTCCCTCGAGAGTTCGATATAGGAGTTGAGGAGCAAATTCAGGAACATGGGGGTATTAGGGGGTTGGAACAAGCGGAGGAATGGCTAGGTCGCTCGAAGAGGAGGAGATTTGTGTTTGGGAGGTGCAAACCCTTATAAACTCGAAGATAAATTATGGGCAGGTGAGTCAAAAAAGGAAGAAAGGGAAGATAATCAAGAAGAAAACATAACAACTTAACCTAGTATTGGGAGTTGATATCCAAATTGACAGGGCTACGACCGCTTCAGAGCACATTTTTATGGGTAGAGAGAGGGAAATTCTTCTCAGCTCAATTCATTTCAGAGTGGATCGAAAAATCTTGGAGCGAGGCATTAGAAAAAGATGCCACTACAAGGAAAAGACCATCTAGCGGATGTTTTTTAGTTATAAAAATAACCCAGATATTCGTTTGTAGCGGAGGTCTTTAGAGGAGGTTGGCGAGTGGGATTCTTTTTTATTTTATTTTTTTTATTTTTTTGCGGTGGGTTTCTCATCATAAACTACATCGGTGCATTTTACGCAAAACGCACCTGTGCGTACTAAAAATTGGCACACTGTGCTCTTCGTACAAACTCGCCTAGTGCGTCTTAAGTTCTTTAGTGCCACGGTGCTCTACGTATAAACTGGCTTGGTGCATCTCTGTAATCCAACACACTGTAACGACATGTGTTGCGTCATCGATAATACCGCCCAGTGCATCTCAAAAACCTGTTGAGATTCAACAAGATGATGAGCTTAGTGAAAAGAGTCGCCTTCACTGTTAGGTCCCTATATCACTAGTATAGCCCCTTATTATTGTTAGTGTAAACCCCTTATTGTTATTGTTGTACCCTTGTAACCCCCATTTTGTTATTATTGTGCCCTTAAATTATTATTGTTAGGTCGGCTAGGATTACATCGTGGCCCACTAGGATTATATTATGGCCCCATGGACTCCTATATATAGAAGGGAGGTTTTGTGAATTGTATCATCCAAGAATTGTTCATTCATGTAATGTATTGGAGGTTGCACCCTCGAAGTGGCTTATTTCTAAGGCGTTGATATCTCTTTTCTTCTCTTTTTGGAGTTGGTTACACAACATTCACTAAGTGGGCCAGCAGACTATTTTTGGCGCAAAGTCTATTTTATACTATGTCTATTTTTAGACATGTCGATCATATTCTATGAGTTGCAGGATGCTATTTGTGGATGGTTGGTCAAGTTGGAAAAATAGATGGACTTCTATTTTTAGACATATTGGGCGGAATCTATTTTTAGATTGCCAATCTAAAAATAGATATGTCAAACATTATTAGCTCTTAATAATATTTGGACTCTAAACATTATCTTATTCTCTTTGAGCACTTCAGTTAAGTGCACAAATGTGGCACAGCAGCTGACAGAAGGAATTACGCTATTCCTGAGGGTTTACTGGAGCTAATGCATAAGGACTTCAATTAGAACTCATGTGACAGAGTTTGGTGGAGTTATAGAAGTAGTTGGTGGAGTTGTATTTAGTTTAACTTAGTTAGACTCAGTTGAGCTAGTTGTATCTAGTCTAACTGATTGGTACACTAGTGATAGTGGTGTGAATTAATTAGTTAATTAATTCACTAAATAATAACTCATTAATCAACTGAAGAATACATTAGTTAACTATAGTGCATGGACAGTTTCAGTGGAGACCATTGGAGAGGTAGGTGAAAAAGTAAGTGTGACTATCAGTTGTGACTATAGTGATGCATTGATTGCATCCAACACTCAGTGGAGATGCCAATGAGGATTGCGAAGTGCAATCTTGGTGAATTCGAGCTCATTCGAGCCATTCTTTAGCAGGGATTGCGCGGTAGAGGCAGGCTAGTAGGTGGTAGAGATCGGTGCATGGATTTGCAAGATCGAACCTGTTTAGTGTGTAGCGATTGCATTGTACTGAGAGCTTGATACGATCAGGTTTGTATGAGGATTGCTACATGAGGATTGCTACGATCTCTATGACATATATTATATATAGATAGTTGGGGTTTTTAACTTCAGGCTTTCCCGTTAAACAGTTGTGTTAATGTGTGTGAATTTTTATGGTTTCATGTGTGCATTGCAATTGATTTAATTTCCGCATGTGATGATCAATAGTGGAATAGATTCAGTATCATGCATGAAGTCAAATAGTGTGTGATCAGGAGAATCTTGGATATATAACACATAAGTTATATAATTTCTACATGGTATCAGAGTGATATTGATCAGAGCAGATTGCAATTATTGAAGCGGTTGAGTTTTGTGCTGGTGGAATTCGAATTTGCTACAGTGTTTTCTTGGTGTCGAAGTTGAGCATTCATTGAAATGTCGTTCAACGGATTGCGATTGGAGTATGCCCTTGATAGCAGCTCGAATTATATTGCATGGAAGGACAGGATGGAGGCAGTGCTGGATGATAATGGGTTGAAGGAGTTCATAGATGTAGAAATTCCAAAACCTGCTTCTAGCGATGCAGCTGCACTTGATGCATGGCAAAAGAAGACAGCAAAATGTTGAAGGATTTTGTTGGAAGGTGTGAAGTATCACATAGTGTCCAGCCTTCATGGTAAAGCTAGTCCATTCTTGATGTGGAAAGCCTTGACAGACTTGTTCCAAAGCAGAAGTGACCAGAGGAAGTTGGCGCTTAAAGACAAGCTTAGAAAAATAAAAATGGAGAAAGGCGATAGTATACCCAAGTACCTCACGAAGTTCGTCCATTGCAAGGACGAGCTGGGAAGTGTGGAGGTTACTGTAGATGAAGAGGACTTGGTGAGCTTGGCTCTCCTTGGGCTTCCGAAGAGTTGGCATAGCTATGAGGAATCTGTCAATGGACGGGAGAAACTACCGGGATGGGAGCAACTTTTGTCGGATCTTGTGCAGGAGGAGATAAGGTGGGGTACCAGGGATGGATCTTCATCGAAGAATGAAGATGAAGAAAATTGCGCTTTGGCTGCTAAAGCAAGGAAAAGGAAGGGAAAGAAAAATCCTTCTCAATCCGATGCGAAAGGCAAGAAGCAAGACTTGTCCAAGGTGAAGTGCTTTCACTATCACCAACACGGACATTACGCCACTAATTGTCCACAGAAGAAGAAAAATAAGCAGGCTGCTGGATCTGCAGCTGGAGAGGCCTTAGCCTCGCAGTTTGAGCTGGATTTTTCACTAATCGCATGCTTGGTTTCAAGTGTGATGGGATCAGTGTGGTTTCTTGACAATGGTGCATCTTTCCATGTGACCGAAGACAAAGATTTGTTCAGTGATTTGGATGAGAAGGACCTTGGAGTACACATCGAGATGGGCGATGATGGTAGATACAATGCAACTGGTATCGGGACCATTTCCTTTGAGAGGGAGTTTGGTAAACCTTTCATATTGAAGGATGTCATGCATGTTCCAGGATTGAAGAAGAATCTGATCTCTGTGGCGATGTTGGAAGACAAGGGGTATGATGTTGTTTTTAGCGAGGGAAAGGATTTCCTATTCAGTAAAGCAACTGGTGAAACCCAAAGGATAGGGGTTCGAGTTAAGAACCTTTATCAATTGCAGGTAGATGGTCGTTGTGCCAATGGCGGTGAAAGTGCTGCATGGAGTAAGGAGTCAGATGAGGCTAATTGTGGCAGAGATTGTCATCTTCACCATGGCACTTTGAAAATTTTGCAGCAGATTTCTACCGGGCTTCCCAAGGGTACACTTGTGCAGTCAGATCAGTGCAAGGGATGTACTTTGGGAAAATTTGTGAAGACCACTTTTCATGAGAAGGATAGCCCTGCCACGACGATCCTTGAGATTATTCACACAGACGTGTGTGGACCTTTCTCAGTAGCTTTGACAACAAAGCACAGGTATTATGTGATATTTTTTGATGAATTTTCTTGTAAGTGTTGGATCTTCTTCATGCAGAAGAAGAGCGAGACATACTCAAAGTTCTGTGAGTTCAAGGCGCTGGTTGAGAAAGATTCGGAGAAGCATGTGAAAGCTCTTAGGAGAAATAATGGTGGTGAATTCATCTCTGGCGAATTCAAAGATTTTTGCAGCGCAAAAGGAATTCGAAGAGAGCTCATAGCGCCTCATAACCCACAGCAGAATGGGGTCACGGAGAGAAAGAACAGAACGATCGTGGGTGTTGCACGAGCGATGCTACATGATCAGGGCCTTCCCATACACTTGTGGGCTGAAGCATGCAACACTGCGGTTTATGTGCAAAATCGTTGTCCTCATAGAGTACTTGGCATGTGTACACTCGAAGAGGCGTTTTCTGGTAAGAAGCTTGATATTTCTCATTTGAAGATTTTTGGCTCACCTTTTCACATTCATGTGACGAAGGATGCCAGGAAGAAGCTGGAGCCGACTACAGTGGTTGGGATATTTGTGGGGTACACAGAAACACCCCACAATTATCATGTGTATTTGCTAGACAGTTGGATGACTGTTGTGCGACAGGATATCAAATTTCATGAGGAGAAAGCCATGAAGTTGTCGCTTGAGAGGGAGCTACACTTGCATGCATATGAGGAGCTACTTGTTCCTAAAGATGAGCCTCTGGATGTGGATCAGCCACAAGAGGAGGTTCATGGAGTGGAAGAAACCACTCATGCAATGCCAAACATCAGAGGGCGGAAGCGCACTACAGAAGCTGAGCGACTGAATCTTGATGCAGCGCAGAATGTAGGAGCACCTACATCATAGGGCAGACAGAGATAGTCACCTGACCGATTTACTGGATACATGGCTCTGATGAGCAAGTGTATCGTGACAGAACCATCTTCTTTCGAGGAAGTTATGGAGGATTCCGCATGGGTAGATGCCATGGTGGAAGAGTATGATTCGATTGTCAGAAACAGTGCATGGGAGATTGTCCCAAGGCTGGAAGGGAAATCAATGGTAGGTTCGAGATGGATCTACAAAGTGAAGCAAGCTGCTGACGGGAGCATCGAGAAGTACAAGGCAAGATTTGTTGCCCAGGGCTTCTCACAGATCAAGGGGATCAACTATGAAGAAACCTTTGCACCTGTCGCAAGGTATTCTTCCATACGGACCATCCTTGCTCTCTCAGCGCAGATGGGTTGGCACATTCATCAGATGGATGTGAAGACCGCGTTCCTCAACGGATTCATTTAAGAGGAGGTGTACATAGAGCAGCCTGAAGGATTTGAAATCTTCAGCAGCGAGTCGCATGTGTACAGGCTCAAAAGAGCGTTGTATGGGCTGAAACAAGCACCTCGTGCTTGGCACAATGGTATAGACAAGGAGCCACCGGATCTTGGTTTTCCAAGAGTGAGTTAATTTAACCCATACCAGATTGTGGTGGAGGGTAAGTTGTTGATCATTGTACTTTATGTAGATGATTTGATTCCCATTGTGTGATGAATTGAGTTGAGACACTCATGCAAGGCAGATCTTGCAAAGGAGTTCGAGATGAAGGACTTGGGCCTCCTTCATTATTTCTTGGGATTGAAAATTTGGCAACAGAAGGGTGGACTGTTTGTGTCTCAAGGAAAGTATGCCCGAGAGATACTGGAGAAGTTTCACATGCAAGGCTGCAAGCCTATCGACACTCCTCTTCCTGGTGGTTGGAGGAAAGAGGATGCTACATCAGCAGAGGTAGTGGATGCCACTGTTTATCGATAGTTGGTTAGTTCGCTCATGTATTTGGTTAATACACGACCGTACATATGCTATGTTGTTAACCAGCTTTCACAAGCTATGGTTAAGCCTACCAAGCTCTTTTGGAAGGCAGGCAAGCATGTCCTAAGATATCTCAAGGGCACATCGAGATATGGATTGTGGTACAGACAGTTGGATGAGTTGAAGTTGCATGGCTTCACGGATGCAGATTGGGTAGGGAGCCAAACGAACAGAAAGAGCACATCTGAAGGGATATTCAGTATCGGGTCTACAACAGTTTCTTGGTACAGTAGGAAACAGAGATCCGTGGCACTCAGTTCAGCAGAGCCCGAGTACATGACAATAAGTTTGGCTGCATGCGAGGCTATATGGATGAGGAAGATCCTGGTCAGGTTGTTTGGTTATGATATTGCATCCAATACCATCATATCAGAGATTGTGTGTAGCGGAAGATCATGTTACTATCTTACATTCCCACGGAGGATCAGGATGCAGATATTCTGACGAAGGCGCTCACCAGGAGCAAATTCGAATACCATAGAGACAAGATCAGGGTGGCAGATAATCCATATCTTGTTGAGAGGGAGTGTTGAGATTCAACAAGATGATGAGCTTAGTGAAAAGAGTCGCCTTCACTAAGTGGGCCCGCAGGCTATTTTTGGCGCAAAGTCTATTTTTAGACATGTTGATCATATTCTATGAGTTACAGGATGCTATTTGTGGATGGTTGGTCAAGTTGGAAAAATATATGAACTTCTATTTTTAGACATATTGGGCGGAGTCTATTTTTAGATTGTCAGTCTAAAATAGATCAATCTAAAAATAGATATGTCGAATATTATTAGTTCTTAATAATATTTGGACTCTAAACATTATCTTATTCTATTGGAGCACTCACAGCAAGATGTAGCAATGTCTTTAATAAGGAATATTTATTCGTGAGGTTTACAATGAGCCAACAAGAGGACTTCAAGAACTCATGTGACAAAGAGTTTGGTGGGATATAGAAGTAGTTGGTGGAGTTGTATTTAGTTTAACTCAGTTAGACTCAGTTGAGCTAGTTGTATCTAGTCTAACCGATTGATACACTAGTGAGAGTGGTGTGAATTAATTAGTTAATTAATTCACTAAATAATAACTCATTAATCAACTGAAGAATACATCAGTTAACTACAGTGCATGGCAGTTTCAGTGGAGACCAGTGGAGAGATAGGTGAAAGAGCAAGTGTGACTATCAGTTGTGATTATAGTGATGCATTGATTTCATCCAACACTCAGTGGAGATGCCAATGAGGATTGCGGCATAGCTGCGCTTGGTGTGAATTTGAGTTCATTCGTAACTATTGATCACAGGATTGCGCAGAGAGGGCAAAGTAGGTGGCAAGAGATCTAAGTATGGATTTGCAAGACCTGGGCCTATTAAAGGTAGACATTGGGGGACAATCGAGAGCTTCTGATATGATTAGGCTTTGTATGGAGAGATTGTTACATGATCTCTATGACATATAATATATACAAGACATGGCTTTAGGCTTGTGCTTTCCGTTAAAATTGTTACCATGCTAATGTGTGTGAATTTTTATGGTTTCATGTGTGCATTGCAATTGATTTAATTTCTGCATGTGATGATCAATAGTGGAATAGATTCTTTATCGTGCATGAAGTCAAATAGTGATCAACAAAATCTTGGGTATATAACACATAAGTTATATAATTTCTACAAAACTACATCTAAACAAGGTTAAATAAAAATATCAGTGGTAAAAATGTCTTTTTTACTTCTTCAGTGCTCCAAACCTCTCAAGCATTGGTGTGAGTTTGTCTTGTGTGAGGTACCCTGCCATCGGTGCTCCCATTGCACGCATTGTTGTCATCCATTGCCCACCTTCTGGAGTTCGATTTTTCAAAAACAGTGGGCAAATTTGATTTCTTCAATTCCACAACGAATATGCCTCTTCGACGCGCAAATGTACAAGTAATCTACTTGTTTCTCAATAACAAAACAATTTAGGAAATTAGATTTCGAAATAACTTAAAATTAACTGTTTAAAAAAAACAAAAAACATAAATTATGCAATGTGCGTTCGAGTCGTTTGGCTCACACCGTTCGTGATGCTGCCTGTAAATTTACGAGGCGCACCGTGAACAGTGTTAATGGAAACTCAGTGCGGTA
Organism: Pinus albicaulis; assembly: GCA_034641835.2. Taxonomy (NCBI): domain Eukaryota; kingdom Viridiplantae; phylum Streptophyta; class Pinopsida; order Pinales; family Pinaceae; genus Pinus; species Pinus albicaulis. Next base: position 638,675,684 of record CM076573.1, read on the forward strand.
CCGAAAAAACGCACAACGTAACTAATTTAAAAAATAACAAGGTGGTGTGGTCGTTTAAATAACCACACCGTTGACTATGTAATAGTGTCAGAAGGGTGGTGCGTTGACCAAACTAACCGCCCTGGGGTGGATAGTTAGGTCAGGGCACTGCCCACTTGACAACATTACATAGTCAACGTGGTGGTCGTTTACAAGACCGCACCATTCACAACGTATTGTTGTTGGGCAGTGCGCTGACTAAACTATCTGCCCCGGGCAGATAGTTAGGTTAGTGCACCACCTGCCTAGCTGCAATACATGATCAACAGTGCAGTCGTTTACATGACCGCACCGTTGACCATGTATTGTTGTTGGGCAGTGCGTTGACCAAACTATCTACCCTGGGGCAGATAGTTTCGTCAATGCATCGCCAAAAAATATTCCCATATTTGGCAGTGCGCAAACATTTTCCTCGCACACCGAGCACGATACGTGCTAAAAAAGTACGCACTGGCACCAGTGCGTGACTAATTTTTGGGGCGCACCGACTGTTTATATATATATATATATATATATATATATATATATATATATATATCAGTTAATAAAAAATATGTTTTTAATATGTGAATCATTCAGCGACGTCAATGAAAAGAACAAATGGGACAACAAGAACATATGGAGGACCGGTATAACGTGATTCAACTATGGGAGGCACGAGAGAGGGAGAGACTTTTTTACCCTTGCCCTATTATGACAACCGCCCAGTTGCTCCTAAGGGAGGTAGGCCTCCTCAAGTTCTACGAGGAGGCTACATCCCTGAAGGGCCATAGTGGGTTATTGGGACAACTGATCTTCAGGTGGGATGCCCACCGACAGGCTTTTCGAGTCGATCCTAGTCAATGGTTCCCACCCATAGAGGAGAACATATATTTTATTACTAGCCTATCTAGGAGAGGGTAGGATTTGCCCCAGTTCCCAGATGTCCCCGTCGGCTATGCAGCAGGGAGTCAGTTGGCATACTCCCAGAGATACATTAGGGACGATATAGTTTCTCCTGTAGATTTTCAGGTGTCTGGTGGTCAGTTATGTATTGCTTCGTTTGGTGCAGACGAGGTGAGGTGCCTCTCGCTACTGTTGACAACCATTGTACACTATACCAGTGACAGACAACGCATTAGTTGCTCGCTTTTATTTTATGTTGATTCTTTATTCTAGGCACCACGACTTGTGAGATGGACTGCGATTTTTTTGCAACAGTTTTGTATAACATTAGATAAATGTCATTCTTAGGCACGTGGGAGGTTGACCTTCCTTTTTGATTCAGGGTCTTTTTTTTTTTTAGAGGTTTCTAGAGACGAGACCTACTTTTGTTCGACAACCTCGTAGGTTGATGTTGCATGTCACGATGCAGATGTGGGGCGAGATGATGCTCAAGAGGGGCCAATCTGACTTTCCTGCCAAGATATCTCCTTATGCACTGGAGTTGCTAATCAGTGTTGATGATCACTTGTTCGTTCTGGTGCCATGTCCATACGATTGTTTGGATTGGCGAGGGTGTACCAACATCCTCTTCATACAGGATGAGCCACCTGATGCGAGAGGTAATATTAGTGTTTTCCTTAAATTAATGTAGTTTCATTTTATTGTCTTAATTAATTAATTAGAATTATCAAATTTATTGTAACACGTTCTTTAACTTGTTTTATGAAATTGTTTAATGAAATTGTCTAATTATTGTTGTGTACTATATATTTTGTAGATAATGGGACATTCATTGGGGACTTGATTCCACCCCAACCGAATGATCCAGGGGTAGATGTTGATGAGGAGATGGAAAAGGTGGATGATCAGGGTGACCGATCTGATCCTGATCGGGTGCAGATACTCGCGGGGGTGCGGCGTAGGCCGAACACCTGATTTAGGATGGAGTTGGGCGACCGACTATGTCAACTCCTATTTGACGAGGGAGTCTGCCCAGCTACGATTAGAGAGATCCAGGTTGATCGTAGGCTCGCACAGCTCTGGAGAGGTATGCCCCGTGATATTATGACCCTCATGTGTCATATTTTTGGAGCTTCCAGAGCATTGGTGCGAGCGAGGACATGTAGGTGTTGTGGAGATGCATGATAGAGCAGCTCATCTCATGATCATGATCATGAGGGAAGTGATCATCATTCTAGTACTCCACCTCCTCCTCCACCTTGTGCCGGAGATCGTGAGCAACCAGCATCCAGTCCTGATCAGCAGGCATCTTCTGAGAAGCTTGCACCATCTCAACAAACACCTTGTCATGCCCCTATACCTGTGGTAGTCTTCCAACCACTCTATAGATGGGTGTGTCACTACCTTATTTTTATTTTTTCAAATACTCAACAAGTAGACTATGCCTAACCCAATGCTTGTTTAATTAATCTTCCAAAGTGTTCTTCAATGTGCGAAATAAACATAAACATCAAAATCAAACCACATGAACACCCATACATTCAAGGGAGTGGAAACTCCCGTTAATAAGTATGCCTGATATTATGTTTCAATAAAATGTAAAATATACAATAATTATACAATCAAGCCTGCACAAACCATTTATGCTTCTTGCTAAAGTGTTTGTCTCTTGGCCCAATCTCAACGGCTTTCCAATCCTCAAACCAACGCAAACATCCACCAAATCCAGCAAAACTGGTTTTATACGACTCTGCCCGAAAACCCGTTCAGAGGGTCACTCAGGTCACTACGACGTCGTGACTGCTGCACGCGCCCTACACATGGGTCACCCGGGTCACCGCGCGCCCTCCCTTGACTTGTCGCACGTGGTGAGGTCACAGACTGACCTGACTCTGCCCTTCGCTTCGTCACAAACCTGTTCCACCCTGTCGTCGCACTGTTCCACTTTTCTGTCCGCCTATCCAACTTTCACTCGACCTGACCCGCTTGAACGCGCTCGGGTCACGCGTCAAAATACCCGACATGACCCGAGAGGAACCCAACTCACCCGAATGCTATAATACGTTGAGGTTGCCATTGTTATCCACCTAACTCGACCCGGTGCACAGTACACGACTCCACCCGACCCTTGACTTGTGTCTTCGCTCACGGTGGAAGCTGGCATCAACAAGTTGTTGAATGCTTGCTTCCAATTCGATCATGGTTCAGTTCATGTTGAAAGTGTGTGGGGTTTAGTCACGAGCCAACCCACCTTTCTCCAATCCGTCACATCGACCTTGCCAAGCTTATCACGTTGGTCTTATTTTTAATAATTCGGTCATGACATGTTTTTTGCTCCCTTGTGACATATAAACATCGGTCCACCACCAAAGTGGCTTATAAAACTTCTCCAACACTTAGCCTATTTTTGCACTCCTTCTTGCCCATCGCTCCTTTCGTCGAATAATATTCAAATGTTGTATTTTGTCGTTTTCATCCGTCGGTGCACTCGTCCAACCATTCATGTGATTTTCATCGCTTCGTCCACTGTCGTTCGTTGCATGCCAACCGAGTGCTTTTGTCGCACTTGGTCTCCATAGCTCGACTCGTGGTCCTTACATCCTCCACCACTTCAAAACATTGTCGTCCCTTGACAACATCATCGCATCGTCACAATCCATATGAAAAATATCATCGCAACTTTCGTTGCAAAGTGTCGTTGACTCCAAAATTTCCAACAATGTCCATGCCACCAACTCTGTTATCAATATGTAAAAATAGCATCCATATTTGATCACTCTTGAACTGCTACATGCCTCAGACCTGCCTATAATTCTGCAATAAATCATGTGTTGGATCCCCCTGTGATGGTGATAAGTTGGGTAGCTAATCCAACCGAACATCGCCTCCACAAGAACACATGCTCCCTATATCATCATGACTGCCAAAAAATCTTGCTATCAAGTGTCCATTTCGCTCCATGGCCTACTCATAAGGTTTAGAGGACTCACTACCCTAAGCAGTTGATAATGAGCCTCATCCCCATGTTAGTCTAGAAAGAGGGGGAAGTGGAGGCTGAAGGCCTACCCTCTTCCTCGGTTATCAACTCAATCCACCTATCTGGAACTTCCTCTTCCAATCTCAACATGTATGCTTCCCAGCTTTCTCCCTGAATCTGTGGTCCAACATCTTCCCTTCCTTCCATTGCTTCAAGTCTTCTTGTGACATTCAAGATACTATTAGACAATTCCATGATCTCTCGTTCCTGCTCTCGAAGTTTGTCCTTTGCAACTCCAATTACATAGTCGGGAGGTGAATTCACTTCTTTCAACTGAGCTTGGATTGGTTTGAATTTCAATCCAACTTTCCTGGTAGTTTCCTCTCCTATGAAGTTGTGTGTAGCACCACTATCTACCATAGTGATAAGTGTGCCCTTCGCAATCTTCATGTTCACAAATTCGAGCTTGTTATGCTCAGGATCACGTCTAAGGGCAACTTTAATAGTTGTTGCAGCTCCCAAAACCTGCATAGTCCCAACTGTGGGTTCCTTCTTCTTCTCTCCTTGTATTGTTGCGGCTAACTTCGGTCTAGAAGGACAATTCTTTATTGTATATTCCTTAACACAAATCTAACACTTAAAGGGCTTCTTCATTTTCGAATTTGCATTAGCATTATTCGATCTCGAAGGTTCCTTCTTTGGTGCCTCTTCCTTTTTCTCAAAAGGATTTTTCTTCTTCTTCTTAGCCCCCCCATCATTATGTGCAATTAGTCTATCCACAGCAGCAAAAGCTTCTTCCAAAGTCTTTGTCTGTTGTATTCTCACCTCATCACGAGCCCAAGGCTTTAAACCAATAACAAAGTTAAATACCTTGTCTCTCTCTATCATGTCAGGTAGTTCTAAGATAACACTTTGACATTGTTGGAGACTCCCTATCTGCTTAATATATTTAATGACAGATCTCGCATTCCATGTCTCATCTTGTGGACTAAAGTTGACTTGCAAATAGTCCTTCATCTTTCCTCATGTTGTGATGTCAGACCCTGCACCTTGTGCAATCTAATCAAGTTTCCTTCTCCACCACATCTTCGCATCCCCTGTGAGGAATTGAGCAACAATCTTCACCTTAGCTTCTTCATTAGGAATAGCTAAACGATCAAAGTATTGTTCCATATCCCATAAAAAATTTCCTAGTGTCTTTGTGTTCCTTGTTCCATCATATGATTCAGGTTCTTTAACTTTCACATAAGCATTTCCTCCAGATGTTCCATGCCCCATAGCTCTTTTCAACAAAGCTATTTCACACTCCATCTCCTTGATCATTGTATGAGCCTTAGTGAGCTCATTCACAACTCGATCCCTGGATATATCAGTGTCTTCTATTTTTTTCATGGATTGACCAAGCTGCCATTCAATATACTCAAAGGGTGCAATCATAGAATCATACCCGGTCTTCCATTTATTCGTCTCCTCTTTCAATGACATCATCTTTTCACGAATATCTTCATATTCTTCTCGAAAGTCCATAATAATTCTTTCAAGTTTCTCCATGTGTTCGACCATCTTCTCATTGAAGGCTTCTTGAGGAATTACTTGGGAATCCTTAACTACTTGAGGTTCCTCAACTGCAACCTCCATTTGTCTTGCTTAAGAACTGTTCAAAACCATGTACTGACTGGTTCAACTTAAGCCCTGCAAATGCTCCTGTCAAACTTGCAAATCCACCAAAGATACCCAAGCTTTAGCTTCAACCTACTTTTTTTCCATGCTTGCTTCAATCTTCAACTTCCAAAGGATGGGATCAGTAAGCTCTGATGCCAACTGTCACGCCCTATACCTGTGATAGTCTTCCAACCACTCTATAGACGGGTGTGGCACTACCTTATTTTTATTTTTTCAAATACTCAACAAGTAGACTACGCATAACCCAACACTTGTTTAATTAATCTTCCAAAGTGTTCTTCAATGTGCAGAATAAACATAAACATCAATATCAAACCACATGAACGCCCATACATTCAAGGGAGGGGCAACTCCCGTCAATAAGTCTACTCGATATTATGTTTCAATAAAATGTACAATCAAGCATACTCAAACCATTTATGCTTATTGCCAAAGTGTTTGTCTCTTAGCCCAAGCTCCACAAATTTCCAATCCTCAGCCCAGCACAAACATCCACCAAATCCAACAAAAATGGTTTTACACAACTGTGCCCGAAAACTTTTTCAGAGGGTCACTCTGGTCAATACGACACCCTGACCGTTGCACGCACCTTGCACGTGGGTTACCCCGGGTCATCGCGCGCCCTCCCCTGACCTGATGCACATGGTCGGGTCACAGACTGACCCGACTTCGCCCTTCACTTCATTGCAAACCTGTTCTACCCTGTCATCACATTGTTTCACCTTTCTGTCCACCTTTCTAAATTTCACTCGACCTAACCCACTTGAACGCGCCTGGGTCACGTGTTGAATGCCTGAGAATACCCGACCCAACCCGAGAGGAACCAGACTCACCCGAATGTTGTAATACGTTGCAACTGTCGTTGTTCTCCACTCAACTCGACCCTGTGCATAGTACACGACTCCACCCAGCCCTTGACTTTTGTCTTAACTCATGGTGGAAGTTCGCATCAAAAATTTGTTGAATGCTTGCTTCCAATTTAATCATGGTTCAACTCCAACTTCCTCCGTCGTATTAATATGCGTTCAGTTCATGTTGAATGTGTGTGGGGGCTCGATCACGAGCCGACCCACCTTTCTCCAATCCGTCACGTTGACCTTATTTTTAATAATTCGGTCGTGACACCTTTTCACTCCCTTGTGACATATAAACGTTGGTCCACCACCAAAGTGGCTTATAACATATAGCCCATTTTTGCACGCCTTCTTTTATGTCGCTCCTTTCGTCGCACAACAACCAAGCTTTCGTTGCATAATAGCTGAATGTTGTATTTCATCGTTTTCGTCCATCGGTGTGCCCGTCCAACCATTCATGTGATTTTCGTCGATCGTCATTTTTCGCATGCCTTGTTAGTCATAAGTATTTTTCACTTGTTGATGATGACTGGTTGTTGCAGCTATGTTTTCTAACAATTGCTCTAAAAAATTGTCAAATTTGCCAGCTAGAAAACACCCATAAACATTTTTGCCCTCCTACCTTTTCAATCAGCCCATGACGAGATAAAACCTCATTGTCAAGCCCTATCTAGCCTCAGCCATACTATCTTGTCCATCAGCTCCAAAGAAAACAATCCAAATCTATCCAAGAAGTCTCCCCTAAGTTAGGTAGTGGCGCTTTAGGCATTTCTCCCTTGGCAAACTATCCTAAAGCGAAAGAAACTCTATCTATTATCAACCAGTCCTAACATACCTTCCTATTCTGCAAATAAAGTTGGTTACACCCTTAAGTCGCGCCACTAACAAGCCCTGAAATCTCAGCAATGCATATGCCATAGGTCAAACTGATTTTAGGTGGTTTTACAGTATTTCAATGGATCTCTCAAGAGCAGAAGTGTACCAGTATTCCAGAAGACAGTATTAAACTCAACATGAGAAGACAACTACTTCTCATGTGGTTTTGAGCCTGGGATGCAGCTACAGGGCATGAAGTTGTTTCATTAAGCTCCTGCAATCATAGTCAAAGGTTAGTGAATTATAAATGACAAGAAATGCTTTGCGGATACTAGCCAAATTGCTTGTGATGTCTAAAGACGTGCAAAGGTATTTGGAAAGCAGAATGACATCTCTCAGAGAAATGCCCATCATGACTTATTATCAATTTGTCATCTTCATTTACTTAAGCATGAATAGTCAGTAAAGCAAAGATAGCACTATTTAAAATTTGATGAAATGGCATCACTAAGAAAACCTCCTCCAAACATGAGCAGAGGGTTGAAGACTGAGAAAACCTCCTTCGTTTTACAAGCAGAGGGTTGAAGACTGAGAAAACCTCCTTCGTTTTACAAGCAGAGGGTTTGGCACTGTGATAATGGCCTCCTTCATCTAATAAGCAGAGGGCCAAAGACAGAGTTTGATTTTAGGGTTTTCACTGACTGAAAGGCAAATTTTAAGAGCAGTAGGAGAAAATTGAAGGCTTCTGAATAGAGAAATGGTGTTAAAAACAAAGAAAGCAAGGGTACTGTAATGATCAAAGAGGCTGACTTATCTTCTATCAGAGTTTTCCTCCAAAGGCAATCTGAAGACAAAATGAACAAATTCTGCTGAGAAAACAGAGTTGAAATTAGTGGAAATCCATTCAAGGTTTATAAGTGGGAAGCTGGGTCAAACATAAGCCAAAGAGTGATGCTAATACTCAAAGAAGGTTTGTTTTTCCTGTTCATGGAGGTCTTTGTAAAAAAACTCATCAAATGGATAAGAAGGTAACCTAAGCCTAATTTCTAAAGAAGGCTTTGTAAATAGACACATAGATTCATAAAAGTGAACAAAGGATATGGCAAGTGTTTCAATTTCAGGAACAATACTCGAAAAAAATGAAGCATGATGCTGTCACAAACAAAGGACTTTAAAAAAAAACATACGAAGATACCTAGCTGTTTCATATAATTGCAGGAGAAGCCTTTAGAGGATCTTATTTTTAATGAGCATATGTTTGTCAAACCCAGGAAAATGCAGCTAAGTTTCCCCCAGTCAAAAAAGCAGTGTCATTCAAAAGGCACATCTGCAGTCATTCACATGGCTCGGAGCAGAGTTTTCCTCTACAAAACAGATATCAACAAAGGAAACAAAGTTTCATTCCTTAATGAGAAGTAGTGGAATTTTTTTGACTCTTAAAAAGGCTTCTTTACTTCAAAAAGAAGTCATGACTGTAAAAGAAGTTGTTCATGCCACTGTGTCATTTATTTGAGCAAAGATGAGTCTCTGTTATGTTTTAAAAGGAACATTTGCTTTATGTGTAGTTATAACCGAGAAAGCCTTTTCAAAAGGACCTCCAAAACCCTCACAAAGCAACCTCAAGGGTAATCAACTCTTTCGACTTTAAGAGGTTAAAAGGACCGTTGCAAACCCATTTGCAATCTTCAAAAGCATTCACAAACGCCCTCTTAGCCGCTTATTGGAGAAAACAAGAAATTCGAGAAAAATTTGCAGAGTTCGAAGCTTTTAAGCCCGCATGGCGCTCCTGGAAAAGTGCGCGGCGTGTTCAGGAGCAAAATTACAAGGAGGTTACATTACTGCAGGCGCGCCGCGCACCGTGCCTGTAGGTGCGGTCACAACTGCCCGAAGGCTGACCCGACACCCTTTCTATTACGCGACGCTCTTCCATTTCAACGTATTGCGCCTGTTTGAACGTTCAAAACGCCTCCAAAGGGTCTTGACACCTACTCAACTCATCAAGCAAAGGCCACAAACCATCTTCGAGGTATTTTTATTTGCCTCCTTGGTGCATTCGAATTTCTAAAGGGGTGATTGTTGCCATGTTTTTCAAGGCTAAATGGTGATTAAAAAATGGAGGTCTTGGTAGGAAAATCAAGGTGATTTGTTAAATATATTGACGAAGTTTGTTACAGTGGGAAGCTAGTGGAGTGTTTACATTGGTTTCAAAAGGCCTAAACTGTTTTCAAAACAGAGTAATGAAACATATGCTAGTGACTAGACAGAAAGCACAGTGTTGTAGGTTTTCAAATGGTTGAAGGTGTCCTGACAGTGATAAGACAAAACTAACCTCTGTCAGCAAAGTCTAAAGTGACAACAGTGTTATAAGGTGGAAACAGTCCTTGAAAGGAAAACACAGTGTTGGTAAGGTGACATCAGTGAGCCTATTTTGAAAACAGTGGTCTTAGTCCTAATACCTTGTCACTTCAAAAATATCCCCTTTTGAATAAGTGAAACAGTGAAACCAGTGTTGCCTCCTTTGTCCCATAAAACAAAGTGTGGTAAGAGATTCTTTAAAGTCATTTGAGGGTGTTTTTGTCTACCTGGGCATAAGAAACAAGTGATCCTAAGGTGAAACAATTTTGTAAAGAGACAACAGTGATCAAGTCTGAAATACTCTATCACTTCAAAATTCCTCTGTGTGTGGAAAAATAGCGAAACCTAGTGCAGCCTCCTTTGTTCCATGAAACAGAGTATGTTATGAAAAGCATTTAAATCAATTTGAAGGTGTTTTTGTCTACTTGTGTGTGAGAAACAGTGAATACAAGAAGAGTGTTTGATTGGGGGAGGTGTTTTGTCTTTGTCTAAATACAAGGTTGTCTTATTTATACCAAAACACAAAGGACCCTTGTGACCTTACCCAAACACAGTAACAATTTGACTGTGTACTACTTTATTTGATAACCACTTGTTGTTTGGCACAAAGGAAGACAAAACAATGATTTGTAAGGAGCAAAGAGTTGGTGTTAAAGAACCATTTCACACAACATTTGAAGCAGTTTGCCTTGGTTAAATAGTGACTAACAAGGAGGACAGAGTTGTGTGCTTGAGAAAACATTCCAAAGGCCATTTGAGACAGCTTGGTGTTTCAAAGAACATTCAAAACAAGATGCCTCCTAGGCAAGACAGTAGGAGTGGCCTGCACAAGAGATTTGAGCCTGTTTCCACTGAAGAAGGGAATGCCCATCCATCAGTGTTGTTTAATTTCCATGAGGTTGGGTGTTTAGATTTTTGTCAAAGAGTGCAAGAGGTGAAGAGCTTTTCCCCTTTGACACATCTTTGCGCTTTGAAGTTTCAAGAGAAGCATTTCCAACTAGCAGACCTAGATTTCAAATTCTCTCCAAGGTCCATCTCCAAGGCCACTAAAATCCCTTATGTCGGGGAGAAGTGGTTTAAACAAAGCCACCTGGATTCAGAAGAATGCAAGCCCTTTCTGAAACCTGAGCACAGAGATTCATGTCCATCCATTTTCCCCTTCTCATATATTTTGACTAGCTACGCCCCCCTCATGAAGATCATCATGAAATACTTCACTTGTGAGGGAAGATTCTCCCGAGTCTATGCATATCATATTCGATTGCTCATGCATTTCACGAGGGCCAAATTGCTAAATCTCCCTTTCTTCCTACATAGAAGCATTGAGAAAATGGCCTCCACCGTTTAGAAAATGCCTCCTTCACAGCAGACAGCCTGCCTCTTCCATCACTCCCTCATCAAAGTCATCATTCTTCATCAACTTGAGAAAAGGGAGGTCTCTTGGGATACTTTCATCACCCATCTGGATTTCTCCACTGTCCCTCCAGTTCATACATCTCCTTCACCTTCTACTCACCATCCTTCGCCTTCTTCTAGCAAACCTATTCCCAAGAAGCTCAAATTTACCATAGAACAAACAAAAGAGCATGACAAGGAAGAAGAGCATGAGCAAGAAGAGGAAATTGATGATGAGCAACAACATGATGACACAGGGCATGATGAGGAAGATGATGATGAGCAGCATCACAGTGAGGCAGAACAACAAGTGGAAGAAGGGCATGATGATGAGCAACATCACACTGAGGTAGAACAGCAGACTCCTGAAGATGATGAAGGGCAGCAACATGAAGATGTGCAGCACAGGCAGGGTGAGCGGTCTCATGATGAACAGAGGCAGCCTCATGAAAAAGGTGAGCAGTCCCATGAAGATGATGAACAGAGGCAGCTACAGGATGATGAACAACAACCTTCTAAAAAGGAACAACAGCCTCATAAAAAGGAACAACAGCCTCATGAAGAAGAAGGGCAGCATGATAAAAAGGTGCAACACAGTGAAGAGGACAACCCTAAAACAAAAATGCACAAGGACAGTCAAGGCATCTATGAAGAAATCCAAGACAGTGGCAAGAATGATGAGCAAAGCGACAAGGGTAAAGAGCCAATGGAGCATGTGCTAGCTGCCTCTCCCAGGCAAGGGGCCATGCTCTCTTCTCCGAAAGTTGCCAAGCCTCGGACATCAAGGAAAAGGGTGCCTAGAGTTGTAACTCCAAATGTGACTAGGGCCCTCTGAAGCAAGGGAAAATTGCCCAAGAAGCCCATTGTCGAATTGCCCAAGAGGAGGAAGACTAAAAGAGCCACCCAAAGCAAAGGAAAGGAGAAAGAAGAAGGCAGTCATGAATAGGAAAGGGAATTCGACATCATCCAAATCCAAAGCGATGATAGTGATAATGAAGCCCGGATCCTAGAAAATCTCTTGATCCATAGAGATAACCAAATTGATGCTTTGAGGACTGATCTTGATAGGGCTAGGAACTTCAATCATTTTTTTCAAGTTCAAAACAAGCAGATGAGTGTCCATATGGTTGTATATGAGACACGGGCCATCAAATACAAAAACGAGGCCTCCAAAGCACAAGTGAGATTGGAAGAACTCATGGGTGAGTTTGACGAGAGGGAAGGCGAAGATCAGCCCAGGCGAAAAAGGCCAAGAACCATGGGGCTCAAAAAAGCCCTTGAGAAGCAAAAGGAAGAAGATGATGCCCTTCTCCAATCTACCCCTCTCACTACATTGTTCGAGCAAGAGATAGAGAACAATCGGGAAGCATGGCTTGAGAGAGTTAATGATCACTTGGAGAAGAAATTGGAGAAGGCAAATAGGGACTTGGACCTTCAACGGAGGATGATCGGGCATTATAAAAAGCTCAATCAGTTTGCCCGGCGGAAATTGAAGGCCGCTCAAGAAAAACTCAAGGAGGCCAAAGGGAATCGCCCGGCACCAAAATTGAGGAAAGACACCTCAAGGCTCCAAATTTTGGCCTCAGCTTCACAATATGTTTCTGAAAACCCTTGAGGGTCATACTCGCCAAGTTTGGGCGAAATTCGACAAATTTTGGTTTTTTGTCATTTTTGGGTTTTTGGCCAAAACTCATGGGCATCGCCATTTCAGTTTGGGGCATCCTCAAAGGATGAAAATGGTATCATTGGATGCCATAATTTCAGGGGCACATACTCAGCGATTTTCAGATTAATTGAAGATCATTTGCTCCCCCAAAATGGCGAAAAACACTCGCTTTTTCTACACTCTGCCCCGTTTATCAGCAAGGCCTATTTTTTTTTTTTGGGTTTTTACACACAGGTATGTTTTTGGAGGACTTACAGTAGTCAGTTGGGAGAAAACTAAACATTGTCAGAAATTAGACACTCAGAGCTTTCCAACGAGCCATCATGAGCCTCATTTCAACATCGGGAAGACCTCCAAAAGTTGCCGGCAAGTCAGGGGACCTTTTGCTGATGTATTTTTTGAGTATTTTTGTAAAAGTTGAACCTTTCAAAAGTGACTTTTCTTCATGTGCGTTTAGCTATTTTTGTACATGATAAGTTATGAAAAGTCAATATATTTCCCTTTTTTAGCATTTTTGAGATATTTTATTAGATATTTTGTGCCTTGGGCTTTGCAAAGCCTCAAGGACAAAATCATATATTTTGGATAGGCCAATGAGATTGCAAGTTGAACTAAGAGGTTTTCCTCACTTTGGCCTATATATTCCAAAGGCTTTCATTGTAAACAAGGCTGAACTTGATGAATAGAAGCAATATATGGTCATATAAGCTTTGGAAGAAACACTTGTCTCATGCTTTTGGATAGTTTCTTGTATGTTCTTGGATGATGAAAGAGGATTGTTGTTGGATTCCATGACTTGGTAGAACGGTATAGTGTCTCTCTCTCTGTTTTGTTTCCTAGTTTTCATTCATAAATCCATGTTCTTGCTTGCTATAAGACAGTAGAGATAGATTTGAGACATGCCCTTGGAGGCACCTCAAATTTCCTGTTTCTTTATAGCTTCCATGTTTTCTTCATTCTTAGTCATGTTAAAGAATCCTTGATTGCTCTTTAATAACTCAAGAATATTGTTTGCTTGTTTCATTTATGGTTTTATGCATGCTAAGTATGATTTACGGTACACCTTTCTTACTCATGGCTAGCCATAGCTCCACCTATGAAACCTCTCTTTGATTGATTAGATTTTCGTTTGTTGAACAAATGAGGTCTTGCACTGATCTTGCCCTTTGCCTAAAACTATGCAATCTTGTTTTCAAAGTGCCCAATAGCTTGAAGTACTATGTTTAGGCGTTCTGACATAGTGATTTGAGTTGTTTGTCTGTCTTAAATGTATTTCCCCAAAGTATGATAGCCATTTCCCAAAGTTAGAGAGTCATATATCTCTATGCATGGCTTGAATGTTTATTTCTATGCGTTGATCAGCTTATAGTTACATTTCTCATGATTAATGGTTTTCCCTACCATGTTTATGTCAGATATTAAACTATTTATGCTTGAAATCCTTTGTTATTCACAAATTTAATGTCCATCTCACTCCATTTTGCCCTAAGATCCATTTTACCTCGAATCAAATCGGCCCTTCAACAACCTTGTATCACCATCTGAAAGCTTTCTTGACCTTTTCGACCCCATAGTCCAGTTGATCTGACATCTTTTTACCTATCTTATATCTTTGATCAGTTTCATCCCTCACAACTTAAAAACCAAAACCAAAAACCTACTTCATAACTAGCCTAAAATCAGAACACAATAAGCAAACACACAAATATCCCTCACACAAATAGAGAGAGCCCTCTCTGAGTCCAGGAAGGCTAGGTCCTTGGGCTCCAAAGACTGGTTTGATGTTACACTGTCATTTGGCTTGCCAATCAGCTAAATCATGGGACCCTAACATGCCCACTGAATGCTTCTATCGCACTTAGTCTCCACAGCTTGACTCGTGGGCCTTACACACCTAGTCCTGAGCAGGCAAGTCCATCTGAGCAGACTGCAGGTCCATCTGAGCAGGCCACACCATCCATTTAGTAGGTTGCACCATAGACGAGTCATCAGCTGGCAATTCCTGAGTAGACTGCATCATCGACTAATCAACAAGCACCTCCGAAGCAGGAACGTCATCTATCTAAGCATGAGGCTGCACCATCAACTGAGTAGGCCTTGACTAGTACTATTATTGATGTAGTATCACCATATATATATATATATATATATATATATATATATATATATATATATATATATTGTCAAAAATATACAATTGTAATATAACTGCATATAAATGTCAAATATCGGGTGGTACTACATCATATATAGTCCATGTATTTTATGCTCATGTTGTTGTACTTAATCTACATGTTGGTGTTCATTATGATGTGTATATCGTTACGTCATGTTAGATATGTTCATTTAATGTGCTTATAGATAGATGTGTATGTGATAACAGTTATTTGACATTAGATGTATATTTGATATTTGTCTTGTGATGATGTTATACAATGCTTGTGTTTTGTTAGATGATGATGATGATGATGATTAGATGATGGTAGCGAATTTGAATGTGTATTTTAGAATATGATGTTTGTACGATGGTTATCATGATTGTGATGTTTATTTTTAATATTAAATCATGATATTTATTAAATATTATGTTGTTATTGTAATTGAAATTTTAATTTTAATTGTATGTAAAATTGTAATTGTAATTGTATGTAAAATATTTGTAAAATTGTAATTGTACATAATTGTATTGTGAAATTGTAAAAATTGTAAATTTGTAGATTTGCAAAATTCTAAAAATAATTGTAATTGCATGCATCGTGATTGTAAGTGTAATTGTATGTGAAATTGTAAAATTGTAATTTTAATTTTAATTGTAATTGTAATTGTATGTAAAATATTTGTAAAATTGTAATTGTAATTGTATTGTGAAATGATTGTAAATGTAACTGTATGTAAAATTGTAATTTGAATTGTAATTGTATGTAAAATTGTAAAATTGTAATTATATGTAAAATTGAAAATTTGTAATTGTAATTCTAATTGTATGTAAAATATTAGTAAATTTGTAATTGTATTGTGAAATTGTAAAATTGTGATTGTAATTGTACGTATTGTCATCATTCAATTTTATTAAAATTTGTAAATTTGTAAATTCATTGTCAATTTTGAACCATAACTACGGTAAGTAAAATGTATACCATAAATATTGTTAAATTACCACAATTGTAAATTTGTATGAATATAAAAAATTGTAAAATAATAAATCTAGAATAATATGAATTTTTGTAACTTAATAAAGTTTAGAAAGTAATGCAAAAATATTCATGTTTAGAATTATCTTTATTTTATTATGATCTTACATACCAAAAATAACAATATACATTTTGAAGATAACATTCACACACATTTAAAGCAGTCAAGTAGTTGTATTATTTTAGGAATTGACATAAAAAAAGAACTTGAGAAAGTGCGCCACTGTTTTCGAGATCAACATAATTGCAAATTATCAAGTGAAATGATTTTGACATTAACACAATGCAAACCAATTAATTCAAAATACATATTATAATGTTTCAAAAAAGAGAGTCTTAGTTATAAGGTTAAGTCTTCTTCTTTATAAAAACCCACCTTAAAAAGTATAAATGATGAAATAACACATGTACCATATCACTCTCGGTTTTCATGATCACCATCATTATCGTCCAGCTCGCTTGGCATGATAACACTATTGTTCTTAAAAATATGTTTTGATCTAGGGTCATGTCTCAATACGAACCACCAATCCCTATCCAACACATCTGGATAAAAAAATACCTGGTTGCAGTGTTTGGGGAAAATATGGGGCTCCTTAGCTTCATCCCACATCTTTCTAGAGTTGATACATATTAGCATACTATCATGATATTCCTTTACATTATTCCGATCAAAGGCGTCCCACCACTTGCATCTAAAAATAACACATTGGAAAGAAGATAAATCCACTTCAATGATCTCGTGTATCTTTCTGATGTAACCTAACATCCCTCGTAATAGGTTTTTATCACGGTGGCTAGCTTGACTAGATTGATCGAACTCGACTTCCACTCCATAGTCTTGTGTCACGTGTCCATCATCGACATTTTATGTGCGAAAATGGTGTCCATATGCCCACATAAATGGGAACAAATTCACTTATAAAAAAAGTTAAAAAATCATAGTGTCATGTGTCTTATAATAACCCAATTGTTAAAATATGAAATATAGATGTTACATTTCAAAGGTGCATTATTAAGATTAAAATGTACATAAATAGATTATTATCGAGTGGGTGCACCCAATCCTTACATTTAGCGCATCCTCTTCAGTACGCGGGTAACGCTCGGTTGTATCGTATTTCTCTCTGACTTGGTCAGCAACCCAACTGTTGGGGCATATAATTGGCATATTTTCTTTTAAATGATCGGGATAAGGCACACTTATACCATTCAACCATCTGAATTCTTTCCTGTCACTATCCCATTTCATCCTCTTTTGTTTGTACAATGCAACCGATGGTTATGTCACTTCAGAATTGTAGAGAATGAATTTATTGATTTCTTCAATTTATGAATTCGCTGATGAAATCAAACTGACATATAGTACATATGAGAGCAAAATATACATTATATCGAAGTTCAACATGAGTATTTACTTTGTGTAAATTTGAAAAATTATATGTCGCTTACTCTTTATCAAGCGCCTTTTTCCATTTGTTTGGAGAAGCTCCCCTTATCTTTTGTCTTCATCCCTTTCATCGTCCCAAATCACCGCACTTGGTCTGTTGTCAATTTGCTTGATGTACTCACTGTCATAATAGAAAGACTCATACGATATGTACCCCTCTGCCATAGATCCCTCGGGTTTTTCCCTTTGTCGAACACAAATTTTCAATTTCTTCATGTACCTCTCTAAGAAGAACATCCAATGATAGGAAACCACCCCAACTAATTCAACCTCATCTACTATGTGGATTAGAAGATGAACCTGCAAGTCCATGAAACTCATCGACAATTCCTTCTCAAACATACAAACAATCTCAACTATATCTTGACACCACAGTGGAATGCTAGCCACATGAATCTCCTTTGACGTGATCCAACGTACAAATGCAAATAATTTAGATACGACACGTCCTAGGTCTTGGGGGAAGTCATGTTTCACACACCCACGCAGGAACAACGGATAATGACATTGCAAAGTTATAAACACATGCAATAATATACAAAATTAGTTATGTTGTATGATCCCTGCACGGGATAAAATTTATTAATATAAAAAATAATAAAAGCATGCTTTTGACATTATACGTACTCTTAGAAGATTCAAATGGTCATGCGATTTCAACCCTGACAAATGGTCATCCACGGTGAAGTAGCGTCATAGTGAAGACCCATATGAAGATGGCGCTCTCACACCCATTATAACTTCCTTTGCAAAAGAAAGATCATCTTTTATTAAAATCCATGGGACATCACCTTCTTTGAAATACCAATTAGAGGGACCAGCTGCCTCTGATCCTATACTTTCTAATCGTCTTGGCCAATGTTTTTTTATTTTATTTTTTTAAGTAATAAGATATTTCCTAACAACCAATGTGTCACTTTCTTTCGATGATATGTGCCTCGATAAAGAATATGAAACATTTTTAAATATATGCATGGGATCTAATAAGTGGGTAATATTAAGATGCTCCCAATATGGGAGGTTATAAAAGACAGATTTCCTTTTCATCCCAATGGGAAATTTCTCAACATAGGTGTCGAAGAATTATGGATCATCGAACATAGGTGCCCTATTTGAATCGAAACATTTCTATGAACTCCTCCTTCTCTCTCTCATATGCTCTAATCCATTCAACTGGTGTCGTTATTGGAGGCCTTTGGGTTCTCTCTCATTTACCATTGAAAGCAGATGTTCCTCTTATGTAAGGGTATTCTTCTGGGAGGAATACCCTGAAGCAATCATACACTGGTTTTTGTAGGTCGTTGGACCATCTAGCTTTCAGAGAAGGTCCACAATATTTACATCCATAATACCCTTTTGTTACAAGACTTGAAAAATTATTGTATACAATATGCATAGAACGTTAAATAATATCATGAAGATCAAAACAAGTACAACAAATTAAATAACTAATATGCGAAATAATATTGTTACGTATATAAACAAATCAATAAACATGTAACTTACCCTAGAAAACTCCTAAGCCTGGATAATCATGTGTCGTGTAAGCACATATTCCATACAACGTAAAACTCCTCTCTTCTGCGATGGGTCTTGATACATCGTATACATTTATCCCATCCCATAATTCCTTCAATTCATCTACTAGTGGTTTTAAGTAGACATCCATATTCTTCACTTGTCTTCTACCAGGGACTACGAGAGCCAACATAAGATGTTCATTTTTCACGGACAACCATGGGGGGATATTGTTATTGATCACTATTAAAGGCCAAATAGAATAGTTGGTGTTCTGGAGGGAATATGGGTTGACGTCATCCATGGCTATGCTGAGTCATAGACTTCGTACTTCATCCTTGAATTTTTCGGGCCATGTATCCTCTATATGATTCATGGCTATTGAATATGTTGGGATTCGCATAAATCCCAACTCACTTTTGTGTGAGACATTCCATCCCTGCAACATAGTTAATTCTTTGCAATGAAAGAGCCTTTGAATCCTTGGGATTATAGGCACGTGTATCAATATCTTAAAAGGAGGACCATGTGATTTACCCTTCTTTTTTTATTTATCATACTTGTCATGCCCACATTTCAGACATATCTCTTTGTCTGCATATTATCCTCTATATATAATATAATCATTTGGACATGCATGATATGATATGTACTCAGCACCCAACATTTTCAACAATTTATTTGCCTCTTCGCAGCTACCGGGCAATAAATTATCACTCGAAAGAACCTTATCTTCGAATAACCTGTAGTTGGTCATGGAAAATATTAAATGTACATTAATGTCGATATAATTATTAACGTTCATAAAATTGACCATTTGTAATGTTCATTGTGTGATTATATTTCTCAAAGTATAAGGGAGGACTTGACGGTCAGTTACTTCAAAATTTTCGAGAAACATACATTCAACAAGCCAAAATTTGCTTTTAGGTTGTACAGTAACATAGTTGTCCCCAATTGGGTAGAATTTGACTGACCGCCAGGTCCAAAGAGAGGGGTGGTGGAAGAAAATTTAAGGCTTTTGAAAAAGGTATCAGCGATATGAGCATCATCCCATAGTTGATCATCGCTCTGGAATGCATCTGAAAACATTGTTTCCATGACAGTCCTATCCCTTAAGTAATCATCCATACCAGCCTTTATTTGATTTCCCCCATTGCCAGCTTTTGAAGAACTACTATTGTTGTATTCATTCGTAATTGGTGAATCTGGATGTAGTGGGAATTGAATAGGTGGTTGAGTCAACCATTCTTGGTATCGTTCCTCTCTGAGTTTTTCTCTTTATTAAGCCTTCTCTCGATTTGACATTGTAGTGGGGTGCAACGGAAAATGGTAGGTAGGTCACTCATCATCACTAGAATCCTAATAATTTCAAAAAATATATTTGAACATGATTAGTACAAAATCGATGATATCAATAAGTAAGCACGTCGAAAATGCATGATTAATTGGTTTGACATTGAAATAATTACATTAATATACCAAACAATTATTATTACCGTCATTGTCCCAGGATTGTGGCTAGAAGATGCAATGTTACAATTGGTAGAGTGAAGCGGTTATCCATTTTCATATACCAAATGTGCCTTGCGGTATGTTGCTCTGGATAAGAGCTTCTGACATTTTGGACCTGTTTGAATATTTTGTGCATCTGAACTTGGTTCTGAATTTGCATGAAGCTACAAATTTGTATACATTAATTTTATTATGCTGATTGACATGGATAAAAATAAAATAAACTCAATTAGATAATGAAAATATTAATAAAATCTGAAGTAATTACATCTGGAAATGGATAGGGAGAATTCTACGATGGACTTTGATAAATATTATGGAACGAGCAGGATTTTGAAGAATTGTCCATGTGATATAATTATGAGATTTTATCAGTGCATTTGAGAAAATCAACAATAAATTTTGGTGTACATACCTAAAAGTAATTTCGGTGCCTTAAAAATGGAATTATTGTTATCGATGCTAATGTACAGTTAACCGCACCGGTGCTTTTTAGTTGCTACACACATGTGCAGTTTTATTAATTGACGCACCGGTGCGGTAAAATAATAATAATAATAAATTTTTTTTTTTGAAGTAAAAAAGAGGTAAATTGAAAAATGGGAGGAAAATTATTTTCGCAAGTATAATTTCATAAAAAAGTTCTTTAAATAGTAAAAGCTATTCATTATTTCATTATTCTTGCAAAAAAAATCAAGGAGGGATTTGCACGAGAGACATACCTGGAGCAAGAGAGCGTGAGAGCATTGTGGAGCAGCAAAATACTTTTGAACAACAACACTGTTTAGAGAATCTGAATTTGAAACATCTAGTGATTCGCATAAAAACCATGTAGTATAGTAAAATTATTAAATTTTATTGTAATAATTGTTTTTTTAGAGTTTATGTTGGATTTAATACACGCATAGTAAAAAAAATTAAATTTTACTATACATTTTTAGAGAAAAAAAACCATTCTTACGTTAAGCCATTGCTTCTTCTTGTTTTTGTGACTTCACAATTAGGGCTTTTCATTTTAGATTTACAGGGTTTGTATTGCTATATATCTGTGTGTGAGTGTGTGTGACATCTAACCCGCAGGACCACTTGCAGAGTCAGATCCAATCCATGTCGACCCTTGCACGAATTTTTTTTTTTTTTTTAATAGATTTTTTTAATCAGTGCACCCTGTTTAAAATAGTGCAGCAGTGCACTATTGTAGTATAGTGCACCGCGTGCGTACTGACCAAAAAAACAATGTTTGATAAATTTTATTAATTTATGTATGGGTTAATCGGTGCACCGGTTAACACATAACGCACTGGGTCTCCTTGTTGACAGAGAAAACCATACAGTGTTTCTACTGTTTTGGCGGTGTGTTTATAAGAACCTACCACACCGCCTTCGGTGCATACTTTTTGAAAGGCGCACCGTTTTCTTGATTTTTTTTTCTACCTGAAAAGTATGTGATTTATTTATAAAATATATTAATGAATGGTATGGTATAGGTTTCATATTGATAAAGAAATGACTGATAAGAGATAAAGTAACAAAAATACTAATAATATATAGAGAAAGGCAATATCTTTGTAAATTCTTTACAAAAATTATTATTTTTGAACTATATGTAACTTTAACTAATATGTATCGTTTACTGTGTATCATGCAGAGCCACAAAATGACGAAGCTCAATAATATTGTTTCGGATCTAAGACCAGAAGAGTGTAAAAGCTTGATGGAAAAATTGCAGAAGGATGAATAAGGTGAATGAAAAAATACTATCGATCCAATATGAGTTTCTTTTTTGAATTTTCATTAATAATATACTTAAAATATTATATAACATGTTTCAAACAATCTATTAATTCACATATGTTTAATGTTCTACAACGACCAACAACGAAGAAAATTAATGTTGTCCTAAGAAAAGACAAAAAATAGAACATGCAAATGAAAATGAATTGCTCCTTAGCTCATCTAGAGTGGTGTTGGAGGTGAACGAAAGAAGAAAAACTTTTACAAAACTTTGAGGGATCTAGTGGAACGAATGTATAGACGTTCTTTCCACTTACAATTAAAAAATCAATCCAATGATTCCAAGAACCAAATTTTATTTAAACTACAGGATGAGTTTTCAGAGAATTGGTCAATGAGACATGTCAAACTTTTAATAGCAAAAACGTACAATAACAAAAAAGAAGAAATGAAAAGTTAATATTCCTTTAAATGTTTTTCTAGAATTGTATGTATATATTAGTAGAAAACAATCATTTATAAATATCATTTTTGTTATATTTACTTTTCATAGACCAATATAAAAATTAAATAGTTTATTGTCATGTTACATTTTCAGAAAGATTATGAAAATCTCAAAGGATGAACGAGCTGATGTTAGAAATATGCTAGTAGGAATGTCCAAAAAGGTGTACAAGGAGATGGTCAAAGAAATGGACATAATTGCATCATACGAGGAGCCATCTCAATAACAACGTGCTTCAAATGTAATATGTAATCATTGAATTTTTCGATTGGGTACAATAAATAAGAAATTTAGCATTAAATATAATTTTCAAGCATTTTTCTTGCAGAAAATAAAAGAAAATGGAACCCATTCAGCACATAAAACAAGACGACAAGGAAGAAAAATGTTGATATCTATGTTTGTGAGTAATTGTTACTTTCTTATAACAACTTAACTAGATTTCATTTTTGTATATTTTAAGTTGTTTTACAACAACCATCATTGATTGTTTTCAAACAGGTGTTAACATACAAAGAAGAACCGTCAGAAGAATTGACTGATTTTGGGTTAAATATGGGTTGTTAATATATGTTGGCATATCAGAAATTAAATGTGGAATTTGTAAGCATCTATCTTGTTTTACTTAGCTCCATCTATAATTAATAGAACAAAAAAATATTTTATATTAAATATATGATTTGTTATGGGGTACAAACTTACAGGAAACAAAGTATGGAACTGTGCCAACAAATGAATTGTTGAAAGATGGCATGAAATTTGGTTTTGAAAGAATGTGTATAGTTCATGAGTCAATTATTATATGGTACATTTCTTTTCTATTTACATTGATGTATATTATTTAATATTGCAATTTTCATTATTCTCACATATGTATATACACTCATTGCACTTTATTTTTATGTTTGTAGATGGAACTTGAAGAAAAAGAAAACGATCAACATAGTGAACAAAACATTCCTCCAAATAACCCAAGTCATGGAAGTAGCTCGAACAGTCAGAACAGTTCCAACGAAGAATGATGATCAATATGTTTGGATATCAAAGGAAGGTGTTGTATTTTTTCAAATATTTGTGTGTGAGATCAAACATTTTGTTTAATGTAATGGACATACTGTCTCAATTGAAAGACAGAGGGATACCAATAATTGTCCCATTTTGTATGACAAAGAGTGTCTTATTCATATATATATATAATAAAATACGTCTTAATTTATTCTATCGTGGTCTCCATTGTCGCTGTGAAATGTTACACCACTAATTAAATATATGGATGATTAAATATTATAATGAAGAGATGTGAAATTTGATGATATGATAAAAAAAATTAATCCAAACATCACATTCAAATGCACTAATAAAAATTTAATTGAAATGAATACTGTTATAAGATATGTGTTGACTTTTGATGAATAATTAATATAAAAAAATCACAATAATTGCACTGTCATAGGCCGATGTTTCTAAAAGATACAAAATGAACACCGATGCGTGTTAGTTATTGCACACTGTTGCATTTGTATGATAATGCGCACCGGTGCGTTTCTACGACCTATGGGCACCGCACAAATACCAATACCAATTAGAACGTCTGGTGCGCTTTATTGACAACTACCACCTGGGTGGTCTAATAGGTGTTGAATGCACCAGTACAATTTGTCTTTAACATGCCGGTGTGTTTTTATACCTTAACGACCCTGTGTGTTTTAGCACCTAGACGGCCCGGTGCGGTTTTACACCTTAATGACATGGTGCATGCACCTTCCATTGGCCTGGTGCGTCTTGCTGGGTGACACACACCGAGACGTTGTTAAATGCCCTGGGGCATCCGAAATTTGTTTTACATCCTGGTGCTTGGTATGTTTACAGTACCAGTGCGTTCATGGTAAAATGCACCGATGTGTTCACTCCTGATCCGTGCACCGATGAGAAAAACATCCGTAACAACCTCTAGCCGCCCAGTTTTTTTTAGTTATGTTGAAATTCCTTTAAAAGCTCCGTCAAAGCCTCCATTACCGAAAACGGATGTTGTAGCAAATGATTTTTTTTTTTTTTTTTACAATTTTGGCCAATTTTATAACACTAAAAACCTCGTTTATAACCTCCGCTAGAGGGTCTTTTCTTTGTAGTGTGCGTAGGTGTTTACCCTGGCCAAAGGTTGGTTTATGGTTCGTTTCAGCAGCAGTGTGACTTTGAATCGAGTATTAAACAACAATTGGAGTTTTTATAGGGCACCAGTTCTATTCAAGTGGTGGTCTCCCCTTTTTGATGCCCAAAGAGAACGAGTGGAAGAGATCCCCGTCTAGGTTCACCTTTCGTCCTTTCCTCCTCACCTTTGGTTTGAGGATGTTTTCAGGGCAATTGGCAATAGTCTAGGTACATACCTAGAGACAGATTTTTCATACTAAGAAAAAAAATGCAAAAATGTGGTGCATATTATGGTGAGGTTAAATCCAAGAGAAGGCTTGGTAGAAGAAATTCAAATTCAGATCGATGGTTTATCCTATTGCCAATTTTTTTATTATGAACACTTACTGTTTAGATGCCATAAGCATGGTCATACAGCCTGAGATTGTCCCTTGAGCTATAGAAGGAGGCGAATATAGAGAGATGACAACAGACAAGAGAAGCAGGATCAATATGAAGGGGAAAAAAAGGTCAAAATGGAAGGGGTTGAGATACAGTAGGCAGCGGAACAGTCAATGATGGAGGGGATAGATGATCAGACTACTAGTCAAGAGAATATCTAGGTGCCAGAGCAAGATCTGTAGAAATTTAATACAAAATATGTATTGCATGGATTCTCTTGATCTAACAATAATATGATACTGTTAAATATAGAATCGATTCTAAAAAATATTTGCGGAATTTGAAACACAATCGCCAATCACAATATCATAAAGAAAGATCAATCACACATAACACAGATAATTTACCCAGGGAAAGCATATAGCTAAAAACCCCACTGTCTTGTATTATGTATTATATCATGGATCATGAAACAATTACATACAAAGCTCCAATCCAAGAGCTCTCAGTACAATAGCTAACTGTCTCACACTGTCATACAAAAATTGGAAATTTCCTTAGCCAATTTACTGTCTCCAGACAGCGTACCTCCACTACGCAATCCCAGCTGATAGCAATCCCTGAATGAATGGAATCCTGCTTGCCTTGACTGCGCAATCCTCATGGGCACATCCAATGTGTGTACGGTTGCATGTGTGCAACTGATAATGTCACAATTGATAATCAACTGTCCCTTTCACCTACATCTCAACTGGGTCTCCACTGGATCTGACATGCATGTAGTTAATTGTAGTAAATCTTCAGTTGCATGTGAGGCCACTCATTATGAATTAATTAATAATTAATTCACTAGATCTCTCACTAGTGTATCTTTAGTTACAACTAGCACAACTGAGTTTAACTCACTTAACTGAGTTTAACTACTTTACAACTTTCATAACTACACTTCCAACCCTGTTACAACTTCGAATCACTCAGTTACAACTAAGTCCATTTGCATGTCCCACCAACCAACCACTCAACTCGAAATTCCTATAGCTAACTAATTTTCCACTTCAGTTAACTATTTCCAAGTGCTCATTGAGAATAGATTATTGTTTATTGTCCAACTAATATTAAGGGATAATAATAGTCGACATGCATATATAAATAGAACTTGCACATACATCTATAAATAGACCTCATCTATAAATAGAATTTGCTCATGCATCTATAAATAGACATCCACCTAAAAATAGGTTGAGGCTCCATCCTAGTGTAGGTGCATAGTTTTCACTAGTATCTTATTGTTGAATCTCAACACTCCCTCTCAACAAGAAAGGGATTATCCTTCACCCCAATCCTATCTCTATGGTATTCGAATTTTCTCCTGGTGAGCACCTTCGTCAAAATATCTGCATCCTGGTCTTCCGTAGGAATGTAGTGAAGCAACATGATATTCCTCTGCACACAGTCTATGAGATGATGATACCAGATATCTATATGCTCAGATCAATCATGAAACACAAGATTAATGAAGAGTTTAATGCAACTCTGATTATCACAATGAATCACTGTTAGATCTAAGTCATAAACAAACAAACCAACCAAGATCTTTCTCATCCAGATAGCCTCACATGCAGTTTGAATCGTTGCCATGTATTTCGCTTCCACTGAATTGATTTCCACGGATATGTGCTTCCTATTGTACTAAGAAACAATTGTAGATCCTGTTGTGGATGATTTTGTCACCCTCCTAGAGACAGCCTAGAGTTGCTATAGACCAGTGCCTAGGACATCTTAATATAGCAAGGAGCCCCTTTTTAGTTTGGGTTGTCAGTCCAAGAACTCGCTTATTATCTCTTGCTCTAAACAAGGAAACCAGATTTGAATGGGACCAATTTCTCTCAGAAGCTGATACAAAGATAAGAATAATGTAGGGACACAATGTAGAACTTTAGCATGAGAGCATCAGACAGTTAAGAGACCGCTTACTGTAAGGAGGGCCGATTCAAATAATATATCACAGAAATCAGATATCAGGAAGCGAGCGCAATGAGGAAACATAAGAAGATATTAGCAGGCATACAAGGGCGCACCAATTTACGAATCCTTAGGCCACTAATATAGCAGAAAATATGAAAAGACTGAGCATGGAACAATATATCATGACTAGGCCTATTTAAAGCGCTTGACTAATTCCAGAAAGGGCACCACTTAAGATGAATCCTTACTGCAAACTAGTGAGCCACTCGCATTCTAGAACATGATACAAGAAGACAAATAGCATGGAATGGGATAATGTATTAACACATAAGAGAAATTACATACTGTGAGATACCATAGATCAGAATCCTCAATACAGTTATAACCCCTCCTCGCTGAGACCCTACGGGCTCTGAGGCTTCATACAGAAATATTACAAAGATGTATACAGAAGTCTTCTCGCTGCACAGTTTGCTGATAGAAATCTGGAACCCTCAAATGTCTTATTTTTTGAGTATTTATAGAGAAGACAGAAACTTCTAGAGGAGGAGGGAGACGAGACACAATTAATGACTCAGTTTGAACCAAAATGGCGGAAAACATTCGCGCCCTTTCTTATGAATGACTAACTATAAATGAATACAACTAACAGTCCGTCTAAAGAAATAAATGCTGGGAGATAAAAATCTCTTCATATACAAGACAGGAATAATAAAATATATGCAATATGCTGCCCACGGCTGAGAAAGATCTGCTGCCGTAAGAGTTTTGAAACAATCTGCATTGCTGTACTGTACTCTCGGCCCCTGGCTTTAGATTTGAGTCCTGGATCTTTAATGCGGGGCAGACGCATTTGGAGAGTTCTGAGAATCCATATCCATGTCTTCTTTAATGGCGGTCACCTCTCCCACCTACCCTCGGCTTCTTTCCTTAATTTCGCCAGTTAAAATGTGTCCTTTAGATCTTAGCAGCGGAGGCGGCAAGTTAGAGCGCCAACTGAGTTGCTTTTAAAACCTGCAAAACCCACAAAACATCAGAGAAAAATGACTCGGTGACAGGGAGTGTGGATACAACAGTGGCCATGGAATCGGTAATGCAGACTAGGTGAGATATTGAGCAGATGCAGGGTGACAGGAAGCACACGAATATAATGGAGAAACAGGGGGGTGACAATGCAGAATAGAATGAAGTGATAATAGACGAACAGAGCAAAGGCTCAGGACACGTCATCAAAACATATGGATGGTGGACGAAGAACACGGCGTACACTTAAGAATTACGATGACACGACCGCAGGAGGTGGGGACCCGAATCGGGGATCGCAATCGGAAGATGGAGCGGGGAGACCGGGGGTGGTGCATTTTAGAAGTTCTGATCGCGATTGGGGGCGGGACTGCGATCGACCTAGGACCGTTCAATCTCAGAACGAGATCAACGGCTGCGCTTGCATCGAGGAACAGTGAAATGGTGGGTCATGAAATACAGACGATCCGATGCGCGCGGGCCCTTCGTATAAGCTGATTTCCGCGCCGTTGATTTGAGCCAGATCGGATGGCTAGCATTGTATCCGATCATTAAGACAATAGGCCCCCTTTTTTGCCTTGAACTATGGTTTTCAGACTCGGGTCATATGGAAGCTGAAGCGGGAGGGAGTCAAACTCTTAAGAATCTCGGCCCGATTATTTAAATTTGGGTTTTTAACTACTGTAAAGTAGATTTTTGGGCGGGGATAGTAACATCAAGTAGGATCATAAGATTTTAGGCCACGGCAGAGGTTGAAAATGGATTCGAATGAGGCAGCGGGGCAAAATTCATAGGCAGAGGAGAATATGTACAACAGATCCAATGCTAAAGATCCTCCCTGATGTGCTCTTTTTGTCCGATGAGTTGCCTGCCCAATCATCCGTGAAGCCATGCAACTTCACCTCATCTGTCTGTCTGTACCATAAACCATACTCAGATGTGCCCCTCAAGTATCTTAGTACATGCTTTCCCGCCTTAAAAAAGAGCTTGGTATGCTTAACCATCGCTTGACTCAGCTGGTTAACCGCATAGAAAATGTCTGATCTTGTGTTCACTTGATACATTATAGAACCCACTAACTGTCGATAGACAGTAGCATCCACTACCTCTCTTGAAGTAGCATCCTCTTTCCTCCAGTTTCCTAGAAGAGGAGTATCCATGGGTTTGCAGCCCTCCATGTGAAACTTGCCCAATATCTCCCTTGCATACTTTGCTTAAGACACAAAAAGTTCAACATCTCGCTGCCATATTTCCAATCCAAGAAAATAATGAAGGAGGCCCATATCCTTCATCTCAAACTCCTTTGCAAGGTCCTCCTTATGAGTGTATCAACTGCTCTTCACCAGTCAATATTAAATCATCAACATAAAGAAAAATGATTAAAAGCTTAACCTCCACCACAATTTGGTATAGGTTTGCATCTACTTCACTTTTGGTGAAGCCCAGTCCGGTGAAATAACTATCTATCAGAGTGTACCAAGCACGGGGTGCTTGCTTCAGCCCATACAATGCTCTTTTGAGTCGGTACACATGCGTCTCGTTGTTGAAGATCTCAAATCCTTCAAGCTGCTCTATGTACACCTCTTCCTCAATGATCCCATTGATAAACATAGTCTTCACATCCATATGATGAATGCACAAAGCCATCTACGCTGAGAGAACAAGGATGGTCCTTATGGAAGAATACCTTACGACAAGTGCAAAGGTTTCTTCATAATCTATCCCCTCGATCTGTGAAAAGCCCCAGGCCATAAATATGGCCTTGTATTTCTGAACACTCCCATCAACAACTTTCTTTACCTTGTAGATCCATCTCGAACCTACCACTGATTTATCAACCGGCCTTGGAACAATTTCCCAAGCCACTGTTTTTTACAAATGAGTCATACTCCTCCACCATTGCATCTACCTATGTGGGATCCTGCATTTCTTCCTGAAAGGAAGATGGCGCATTCACAATACATTTGCTCATGAGAGCCATATATCCAGTAAATCGGTCAAGAGACTGTCTTTGTTTGCATTGTGAAGTAGGGGATCCTATATTCTGTCCAACTTATCTGCTTCTGTGGTATGCCTTCTGCCAGTTCTGATGGTTGGCTCTACATGAGTGGAATCCTCCACTCCATGAACCTCCTCCCGTGGCTGATCCACATCTAGATACTCATCTTTGGGAACCAACACTTCCTCCTCCGTATGCAAGTCTAGCTCCCTCTAAAGTGACAACCACATGGATTTCCCCTCATCGAATTTTATATCCTGTTGCACCACAACCATTTGAATTTTTGGAAAATACACACGATAATTATGGGGTGTTTCTGTGTACCCCACAAATATCCCAACTTCAGCGGTCGGCTCCAGCTTCTTCCTGGCATCCTTAGTCACAAGCACATAAACAGATGAGCCAAAAATCTAAAGTGTGAAACATCCGGTTTCTTACCATTGAAAGCTTCTTCAGGTGTACTCATGCCAAGAACTCTATGAGGACAACGGTTTTGTATATAAACCGTAGTGTTGCATGCTTCCACCCACAAATGCATTGGTAGGCCCCGATCATGCAACATCACTCGTGCTGCACCCACAATTGTTTTGTTCTTCCTCTCTGCGACCCCATTTTGTTGTGGATTATGAGGTGCTATGAGTTCTCTTCGAATTATTTCTTTGCTGCAAAAGTTCTTGAATTCGTTAGAGATGTATTCTCCACCATTATCGCTCCTCAGAGCCTTCACTTGCTTCCCCGAATCTTTCTCCACCAATGCCCTAAACTCACAAAACTTTGGGAATGTTTGATCCTTCTTCTGCATGAAGAAGATCCAACATTTACGAGAAAAAACATCAACAAAAATAAAATAGTACTTATGTTTGGCTGTTGAAGCAACCGAGAACGGTCCACACACGTCTGTGTGAACTCTCTCAAGGATCCCCGAAGCATGGTTCTCCTTCTCATGAAAGGTGGACTTTACATACTTCCCCGTGGTGCAACCCTTGCACTGATCTAACCGAGCAAGTGGTCCCATTGGAAGTCCAATAGATATTTGTTGCATGACTTTCAAGGCTCCATGATGAAGATGGCCTAATCGTCTGTGCCATAATTAACCCTCATCCCAACTCACCCCTTTTTTCTGCCTTGCCCATCATGGCAACGCAACCTTCTACCTCCAGCTTGTAGAGATTCTTAACTCGAATCCATATGCTCTTGGCTTGACCCATTTTTTTATGTTGCAAGAAAGATTTACCATCGCTAAAAACAACGTCATAGCCTCTGTCCTCCAACATTGCCGCTGAGACCAAATTTTTCTTCAGACCTGGAACATGCATAACATCTTTCAATTGAAATGGTTTACTTGACTCCCTCTAAAAGGTAATGGTACCAATGCTAGTCACACTTGATCATCCATCATCGCACATCTCTATATGCATTTGGAGATCTTTCTCCTCCAAGTCACTGAAAATTTCCTTATCTCCCGTCGTGTGAAAGGAAGAGCCACTATCCAAATACCACACCGATCCCAATGCACTTGACACCGTGCATGCGATTAAAGATAAGTCAAGCTCAAATTGCGAGGCAAGGGCCTCACCAGCTGCAGCTCCAGTAGCCTTATTGTTCTTCTTCTTTTGCGGACAGTTAGTAGCAAGATGCCCATGTTCATAATAGTGAAAACACTTCGTGACAGTGAAAACACTTCACCTTGGACATATCCAACTTCTTGCCTTTAGACTAAGATTT
This sequence comes from Pinus albicaulis, assembly GCA_034641835.2. Taxonomy (NCBI): domain Eukaryota; kingdom Viridiplantae; phylum Streptophyta; class Pinopsida; order Pinales; family Pinaceae; genus Pinus; species Pinus albicaulis. The sequence goes on from CM076573.1 coordinate 638,707,508, forward strand.
ATAATGGAATTTATTCCCCTCCCCTTTATTCACCTTGGCAGCCAAAGCATAATCCTTTTCATCGTCATGCTTTGATGAAGAGTTGTCTCTAGTGTTCCGCCTAAACTCCTCCTGCACCAGATCTGACCATAGTCGTTCCCAATCCGGAAATTTTTCCCATCCGTTGACAGAGCCTTCATAACTGTGCCAACTCTTAGGAAGTCCCAAAAGAGCCAAGCTCACCAAATCATCATCAACAAAAATTATTCCCACACTCCCTAGTTCATCCCGACATTGGACAAACTTCATGAGATACTTTGGAATGTTGTCGCCCTTTTCCATCTTGATCTTCCCAAGCTTATCCTTGAGTGCTAATTTCCTATGGTCATTGCTGCTTTGGAAAAGATCCGTCAAAGCCTTCCACATAGCATATGGTGTGGCTTTCCCATGGAGGCTTGAGACAATGTGGTCTTGTACTCCCTCCAACAGAATCCTCCTCGCCCTTACCACTTTCTTTTTCCATGCATCAAGATTGGAAGCATTTGACGAAGCAGGCTTGGGAACATCAGTGTCAATGAATTCCTTTAAGCCATTATCTTCGAGCACCGCCTCCATCCTGTCCTTCCAAGCAATGTAGTTCGAGTTTCCCTCAAGTCCATACTCTAACCTCAAGTCATTGAAAGCCATTTCGATCCTAAATCAGTTGTAGCACCAAGAAAGTGTTTCTGCAAATTCGAATTCTTTCCACCAACAAACTCAGCTCCTTCTTCAAAATTTCAATTTCCTGTGCTCTGATACCATGTAGAAATTTAATACAAAATATGTATTCCGTAGATTCTCCTAATCTAACAATAATATGCTGTTAAATACACAATCGCTTCTACAAAATCTTTGCAGAATTTGAAACACAATTGCCAATCACAATATCATGATGAAAGATCAATCACACATAACACATATAATTTACCCAGGGCAAACATATAGCTAAAAACCCCACTATATTTTATTATGTATTATATCATGGATCATGAAAAAATTACATGCAAATCTCCAATCCAAGAGCTCTCAGTACAATAGCTAACTGTCTCACTCTGTCATACAAAAATTGGCAAGTTCCTTAGCCATTCTCTAGACATCCTGCCTCCACTACGCAATCCCAGCTGATAGCAATTGTTGAATGAATGGAATATTGCTTGCCTTGACTGCGCAATCCTCATGGGCACATCCAATGTGTGTGTGTTTGCATGTGTGCAACTGATAATATCACACTTGATAGTCAACTGTCCTTTTCACCTACATCTCAACTGGGTCTCCATTGGATCTGACATGCATGTAGTTAATTGTAGTAAATCTTCAGTTGCATGTGAGGTCACTGGTTGTGAATTAATTAATAATTAATTCACTTGATCTCTCACTAGTGTATCTTCAATTACAACTAGCACAATTGAGTTTAACTCACTTAACTGAGTTAAACTACTTTACAACTTTCATAACTACACTTCCAACTCTGTTACAAATTTGAATCACTCAGTTACAACTAAGTTCACTTGCATGTCCCACCAACCAACCACTCAACTCGAAATTCCTATAGCTAACTAATTTTCCACTTCAGTTAACTATTTCCAAGTGCTCATTGAGGATAGATTTTTGTTTATTATCCAACTAATATTAAGGGATAATAATAGTCGACATGCATTTGTAAATAGACATGAAATATATAAATAGAACTTACACATACATCTATAAATAGACCTCACCTATAAATAGAATTTTCTCATGCATCTATAAATAGACATCGACCTAAAAATAACCTGAGGCTCCATCTTAGTGTAGGTGCATAATTTTCACTAGGATCTTCCTATTGAATCTCAACAGGATCATGCCCAAGAAGCCCAAGGTCCAGAAGAAACTGCACCTATCTCGACAGGCACTATTTTTTGCTCCCCATCCTCTTTTCATGATTCAATAAATTTATTGTTGAATGTTATTCAAAATCTTGGTCCTTCTAGGCCACATACAAATGAATCTCATTGTCTACACAATCTGTCTCTCGCTATGGACAATATAATAACCTCTATCCTTGCCCTCTCTCTTGAAAAAATGCCTTACAACCTTCTGAGGGATAAAAGACTCATGTCTGTAGATCTTATAGGGGGATTAGGAAGCCTTCCATATCTAGAAAGGCCTCAGAAAACTAGGGGAAGGAAATTTGATTTGTTTAAGGCACAATTAAAATCCAAACTAGACATAGTTGATGGAAAGAAATCATCACTAAAAGGGGTTCTTAAAGCAATGTAGACCTCATTCACTATTCCAAAATGATCTTGTTGTCCTTCAATTGTCCCAGTTTTGCAAGAAACTATAAAAATCTAGCATTAAAATCCCTCTTCCAAAAATACAACCCTAATGTAATCATGTTGCAAGAAAATATGGGCTCCGGTGATTTTTTTAGAAACTCTTTTGTGAAATTTATACCTGGTTGGACCTTTGTGAAGGCTGATTCTAAAGGAAGATCGGGAGGTCTAGCCATGGGAATCAGAGACAATGTTTTAAAATTGAGGAATTAATGGGGCTTAGAGCTGGTACTAGGGGCAAAGGTATATTCAAATGAACTATGTATTGACTTCACTCTTATAAATATCTATGGCTCGTGTCAGGAGAGAACTGTCTTCTGGAATAACCTTTTCTCAAAATTTTTTATGCAATTTCACAACCTAGTGATGAGAGGAGACTTCAACTTCTCTTTAGGTTTTTCTGAAACTTGGGGTCCTCAGGCACAAGCAAATCCCTTAGCAGATTTATTTTTGAATAAAATTAGAGACACTCGCCTCATTGATACAAATCTGATCAAAATCAAACCCATGTGGAGGAATAAGAGAGTGGGGGAGGCTAGGGTAGCAAACTGGCTGGACCATTTTGTTATAAATGAGACTTTTGTAACTCAGAACATTGGTTTCAGGAAGTAGGTGGGCTCTGGAGGGGAATCTGATCATTCCCCTATTATAATGGACTTGACTGGTCCCAACAAAAATCCTAGATCTCCCTTCAAATTTAACCTAGGGTTGCTTAAAGACCTTAGTTTCATTTTTTTAGTTAACGATTCATGGAGGCTGAAGGATAGGTCTCGAAACACAAACCATGATCAGTCCCTCGTAGCCAATCTAAAAAGACTGAAATATGAGACTATTATCTGGGATCAAGAGAAAAGGCTAAGGGAAGAAGTCGAACTCAAAACTATTGGGGAGGAGATGGAAAGGTTGGAAAGCCTATAAAAATATGGCTACGAGACAGAGGATAAGAGGGATAAGATAAAATCTCTGGAGACAAGGAGGAGGAAGATCTTGAATGATATTGAAGAAAAAGGAGAATAAAAAGTTGAGCGATATGGCTCTCTACAGGGGATGAAAACACCAATTTTTTTCCAAATTTATGCAAATGGGAGAAAACACATTAATACCATATGCGAAATGAGCCTCCCGAATGGGGGAAAGGCTAAATATATCAATGATCTGGCTTCATTAGGAAGAGACCATTTCAAAAATATATTCACAGCACTAGAGGGAGTAACTATAGTTGAGGTTATCCGGGTAGCCCAACTTTTCCCCAGATATGTAGAGGAGGAGGACAATGAGATGCTAATGGCTCTTGTTACGAAAAGTGAGGTGGAAGGTGTTTTAAAATCTATGCAAAAAGGTAAGAGTCTTGGACCTGATGGTTGGACTGTGGAGTTCTTTCAACATTTTTTTGATCTTATTGGGGAAGAAATAGTTGGAGTGGTGGAAGAATCAAGGATCAGGGGCTTTATTCATGAACCATTCAATACAAAATTTCTAGTACTTATTCCTAAATCGGATACCCCAGACTCCTTCGAAGAGATCAGACCAATATCTTTGTGCAATTGCATTTACAAAATCATAGCAAAAACTATTGCTATACGGCTGAAATCAATTCTATCATGCAATATTTCAAAAGAACAATTTTGGTTTTTGGATGGTAGGAAAATCCACAAAGCTATCGAGGTGGCTCAAGAAACGATGCATAATATTAAGAAGGTTTAGAAATAAGGCACGATTGTGAAAATTGACCTTTCAAAAGCTTATGACAGGATCAACTGGATTTACATAAGACTTCTGATGACTCATTTAGGCTTTAGTATTGGTTTTATTAACTGATGACTCATTTGTTGTTCTTACCAATGGGGTAGTCTCTCCTTTCTTCCACAGCCAGAGAGGGCTCAGACAAGGTTTCCCCTTATCCCCTCTCCTGCTCTTATTAGTTGTTGAAGGGCTAAGTCAGTTACTTGTTTCAACCAAGAGGAGTGGTGAACTAAAAGGGATAGAAGTAGCAACACATCTCTTCATCTCCCTCCTCTTTGTGGATGACATCCTGCTATTCAGTAATGGGACACGGGAAGATGTCAATAAACTGAAATCATCTTTGGACATGTTCCTAAAGGCTACTGGAATTAGTATAAACTCACACAAATCCTCAATTGCTCATGAAGGCCTTTTGGGTAGTGACCTTGAAAGAATTGTTATCTCTCTCCCATATGAAGTCCTTCCTATGGGGGATAGCCAAAAATACTTGGGGTTCTACCTTAAGCCAGACTCCTACAAAAAACTGGATTGGAATTGGCCAGTGTCAAAAATAGAAAAACGTATAAATATTTGGAGTTACAAATGGTTGTTCAGGGTCGGGAGACTGGTTCTCATAAAATCATTTCTTATTGACATTCATGTTTATTGGATTGCGTTCACTTGGATTCCGAAAGGAATTCTATCCAAAATCATGAAACTCTGTAGTCGCTTCCTTTGGGCCAAGCCAAAGGAGGAAATAGTGCTCCCCTCGGTAGCTTGGGATAAAATTTCCCGCCCAAAAGAGTGGGGAGGATGCGGGATAAAGGAGCTACAATATTTTTCCTTGTCAATAGCAACAAAATCGGGATGGAGGATCTTGGCAAAGGATAATTTATGGATAGCAGTGGTAAAACAAAAATATATTGATTAGGTTCCCTTGGATGAATGGATTCGCAAGCCTGGGAAAGAATCAACTAACACAACAGTCAATGGAAAGTGACTATTGTCTCATTTAAGCTAATGGAAGAGGGCCTAGCCTGGCAGGTTGGAAACGAGGAAGAAATCAGAATAGTTAGCGGGATGCAATGAGGGTTTTGCACTTTCTAGAGGGATCATGGAGTCACTACACTCAAAAGAGATCATTTTCATGAACCAGATTGCAAAGGCGAAGCCAAATATAATTTGGAATCAGGGGTGGAAATCAGACAATCAAATTGAACCCCAATGGGGGCTGCAGTGGCTTAACTATTACAGGAACTCCATTGCACAAAGGTCATGATAAAATATTGCCTGGACTCTCTTCGTTGGGTTCATGCTCTGACAGGATAATACTCCCCTAAGTTTGGTTATGGGTTTTTGATGACAATAAGGGTTTGGGGGGAACAGGTCTGGTGGTACAAATCACTTTGGAAATTTAAAAGCCCTGCAAAAGCCAAACTATTCTTTTGGTCTATACTAAAGAACAAAGTCCATACCTGGGACAATTTGCAAGAACTAAATAAACACGGCCCTTGTTGGTGAATTCCATGTAATAAATCAGAAGAGTCTATTCATCACTTATTTCTTTCTTGTAGGTTCTCCTACAAAGTGTGGGAAACTACTTTGTCCCTCTTACACATCAGATCTCTATGGAATGGGGATACCTGTAGGGATGCATGACATAATTTGTGGACAGATGCTTCAGATGAAAATATCAAAAATATTCCCTTAATTGTTTCCCAGGGGCTTTGGTTAGCAAGAAACAAAGGCATATTCAAGGACATCTATTCCTCTCCATCGTTGATCGTTGTTGAATGTGCTTTGATCTTCTCACTGCTCCCCTCAAATGATAACCCCCGGCCTATTAGAAATATCAACACAGAACAGATCAGTCGTGATGTCCCTTGGGCTTATTTTGATGGGGCTTTAGACAACCATAAAAGGTGTGGTTCAGGTTTAATTATTCATTTTAATGACATCAGATTAATAAAATCCTTTGTAGGTATTGGTACAGGCACAACCAATTTTTTTGAGCTTCTCTCTTTAAAATATCTACAATGGTGGCTCATTGACTTAGGGATTGTCAAAGTCCAAATTTTTGGTGACTCCATGAATGTTATTAATTGGTTCAACAAATATGAGAGATGTCAAAATCATGTTTTGATCCCTATCATTGAAGAAAATTTTCTTGTAAATATGTCGTTTGATCTTATTACTGTGTGCCATATCTACAGGGAATAAAATATAGCAACAGACCTCCTATCTAAGGAGGGCCTTCAGCAGGATATGGACGTCTGGCGCATAACCGAGATAGTTGATGATATAGTCCGTGTGTTGGACAATAGGCCTTCTAACATATAAATTTGTTTTGGTATTTTTTCCTATGGAAAATTTTCTCTTATATAATCGGTTTATCTGGGTGAATATGGTTTTTTGTCAACTCATTATCTTGTTTTTCACTTGCTATCCATGGGCGAAAATGGTATACTTTCGTTATTGGTATATGTTCAATTGGGTCAATTTTCAAAAAAATTGTTTTATTTATTGAGTCGTTTTCCCCTCTTTTGGGGAGGCTTGGCTACTGTCACTCATATTTTTTGGGACTCTGTCTGCGGCTCTCACTAGCACAGGTATTTGCGGGTTTGTGTGCCCATCTGGGTGATCTCTCTATTACTTAATGCATTTCTACATGTGCTATGTAACTTTTTATTTTCTTAATAAAATTTTTGCTTTTTCCTCGGGAAAAAATAAATAAAATAATAATAATAATAATAAATAAATAAAAGAGAAGAAGATGTATTATTTATAACAAGAAATATTCAAAAATAGTGAAATTCTAAAAAGCAAAGAGATTAAATAAAATTAAAGTCAAGATATTTGCTAGTAAATTGAGCATTGGTACCGAGGTTCAAATATTGTGTTATGAATAAAAAAATTATATATTATATATTATTATTATTATTGTAATAAATGAGTTGGGTTATTATAGATGGTATTTAATAATTATTAGTTAAATTAGATTTGATATTCTTATTTTATGAATTACATATAATTAAATTAAGTTATTATTTGTCAAATTAGATTTTATATTCGTACTTTATGAACTACCTATAATATAATTTAAAAATTACTATTTTACCTTTTTAAAATGTAAAAAGTTTTATGAGTATAAATCTAAATCATCAAGTCAAATTAGCTATTGGGAAAAAAATGTGGGACTTTATTAACTAACTAGAAAATGTTTATATAAGTCATTCCATAATTTTGCGACCTCAACCCATGGGTGCACATCAAATTAACATTTGGTGGATTGCATGTCCTCGATGAGACTCTCCCACTACTCAACTATTCTCACTCTGCCTCCCATGGCCTCTAACAAATACTCTGCACTTGTGTCTCAACCTCATGGTGGGATTGTCCAGACCCTACTCAGATCAATAGATACAAATACAAATCACATGGTTATATCTATCTCAACAATGATTATGCAAAATTAATTTTGGCTATTAGATCACGATCTTCCACTTGTTGGCTTGAATGCATAATTCTTGGTGTCAAGGATCAATTCCCTTCCTTGCGACAAAGAAAATCTCCAAATTTCTTAGTCTTGTATTCTTATTGTGGATACTCCATAACAATAGTCCTTTGTTTGAAATGGGGCTATTCAATTTGTTATTTGTCATGCATTTGGTTGCTATTGATTATCATTTTTGTTGAGTTTGTAACTGTGCTTGGTCTTCATAATGTACATTTGGTCACTTGAAGTAATTATATTTGTCATTGTAAAGCATATTTATAAATGATTGAGTCAAAGGAAAATTTATTTTGAGTCAAAGTCCCATTGCGACTTTTTTTAAAGTTTTGAAAATTTTAATTTTTTAAATGTAAATTTTGACTCCAAAAGTGGCAAGTTGACTTCCCTCCAAGTCAAGTTGGCCCTAGCCAAGAGACACATCCATTCGCCCAAGAAAAAATATTATATAAAGGTAGGTCGACCTGCTTCACTTAACAATTTGTATTCTCTCACACAAGACAATTTCTAGGCAAGAAGGTGAAGGAAAAGGAGAATGAAAAGAACGATGGAATTCATCCATCTCTCTCTCTCTCTCTCTCTCTCTCTCCTATGTGTTTTCATACATGAGATTTATTATTTTATTTTTTGTGGAACATAATGGGATGTGAGAATGACTCGATCTCTCCCTTATGAACAATCTCCAAGTCGTTAGCTAGCCATCAATCACTGATTTTTCTCAAGAAGGCTTTCATTGATAATGGTGTATGAGATAGTTGAAACTTGTTTCCATTTTCCATTAGGGACATTCTCTCTTCATAGATGGTACAAGGTTTGATGGCTCCATTACCATACACAATGTCAATCTCATAAGGTCTGACATCGAACACAAAACTTTCCTCTCAAAATAGTTGAACTTGGAATCAAATAACAAGGCCCAATATCCAACTTTGAACTTCTTCTTAATGAAATTTCCATGCCACCCATATCTTTGATTTTGTATCACTAATTTTTGGTGCAAAATAGCACAAAAAACTTCATCTAGGTCATTAATCTTGAGCAGACTCTACTTTTGAGCTTTGTATAAGTTCATTGCAAGTTATATTTTCATTCTAAGTGTCTAGATATATGTTTATGTTGGCGTAAGTACTCTCCTCTTCTACACCAATTCATATGGAGTATAGTCAGCAGTGGTCCTCCATGTCGTCAGGTAGGCCCATAGAGCTTCACGGATTCATTCAACACAATCCTTGAGGTGTCATCTGGTAGTCTTGGTGATAATAGCCTCAAGAATTTTATTTATCCCTTCCACCTATCCACGCGCTTGTAGATGGTATGATGTCATGACCTTGTGCTTGATATTATATGTATCCATTATATATTCAATGAGCCTTAGAGTGAATTGATCTCCCTTGTCAATAACTATTTCTAGAGGTATCCCAAATCTAGTGAGGATATCTTCGTGAAGAAATTCTATTGCTGCTAGCTCAGTTGCAAGTGGAAGTGCTTTGGTTTACATCCATTTTGTGACATAATATGTACATACTAGGATGTAGGAGTTACGAGGAGAAGGAGCATTAATTGGTCCAATAAAATATAGGGCCCATTTTTCGAAGCGCTCTAATACCAACTATGGTTGCAATGGCATCCCATCTGATTACATTGGTCTTCCTGTGTGTTGATAGCTATCACATATTTCACACATTTCTTGGAATATTTGAAGATAATGGACCAGTAGTACCCTTGATGAAGTACTTTGTACCCAATCCTCTTGTTTACAAAGTTGTCCCCCCAAAGAACATCAAGGAAAGCCTTCAATATCTTGTAGAGATTGTCTTCTCATCCACATTTATAAATGATAAGATCTAGCCCTATGTAGAAGAGGAAAATGTCAATCCATAAGAATCTCCAACTTTTCCTAATGATCTTCTGTCGCTCTTTTGGAGACAAGTGATTTGGAATTTTACATGCAAACAAGTAATTAGCAATATCTACAAACCAATGAGAATTAGTATATACTGCAAAAATATTCTCATCAGGGAAATAATCTTCGACACAAGAATCATTCTCATTTGATGTCAGCCTTGAAATAAAATCAACCACTGCATTATTCTCCCCTAGTTATTTTAGGATGGTTATGCCGAATTCTTGCAATAATAATAGCCACCTAGTCACCCTACCATTTTTTTTTGGTTTATTCATTAAGTAATTTGTGCAAATATGGTAATTGTTTAAAATTATTAGATAACTGATTATATAATGTTTAAATTTGTTAATTGCATGTATTACCATAAGAAACTCTTTCTTTGTCCCCATATAATTTGGTTTTGCAAGTGAGAGATCTTCGTCAATAAAGTAAATTCCATATGGAACATTTCCTTCTTGTTGTCTTAGGATAGCTCCAATGGTAGTGTCTGATGCATCCATAGATATGTGAACCAAGAGGGACCAATTGGGCCCTCTCAGAATAGGAGCTTTAGACACTAGAATTTAGTTCTTCAAAGGCACGTTGTCAATTCTATGCCCACACAAATTCAACATTTTTACTGAGTAAAGAAAACAAAGGGAGCACTATTTGTGAAATTTATTCAATGAAATGAAAATAATAATCAACATGTCCTAGAAAACTTTGTAGCTCTTTTCGTGTTCGAGGAATAAGAAATTTTAGTATTACATTCGTATTTTTTGGATCCACTTGAATGCCTTTTGATGAGATGTGATGCCCTTATAGTACTATACCTTTATTTGAAATTATGTAACATTTTCCATTACCAAGTCCTACATGGCTCTCCTTACATCTTATTAGAAAAAAATCTAGAATGGAAAGGCCAAAGTCAAATATATCACCATATGTTGTGAAATCTCCCATGTAAATTTATGCGTAGTCACAAATTATATAAGAAGTTTCCAATCACAGCTTGTTGGAAAGTTACTAGAGCATTACAAATCCTAAGTGGTAGAGAAAAATAGGAAAATGTTCCCCAAGGACAAGTGAATGTAGTTTTGTCTTTGCCTTCTAGAATGATATGGATTTGGATGTATCCATTGAACTCATTGAGGATAGGAAAATACTTCTTCCCTACCCAAGTATCTAGGACCTAGTTAATAAATGGGAATGGGAATGGGAATGTCGTCGTGTGTATCTTTATTAAGTTCCTTATAATTAACACATATTATCCATTTTCCATTCTTCTTTGGTACAATGACAAGAAGGGATACCCATTGGATGTCAAAAATGGGACAGATGAAGTTGGATGATAATAATTTCTATAGCTTCTCTTTAATTATGGGCTTGACGAATGAGTTTGGATCATTCCTTGATATAGATGTGGTGATGCCATAGTTCACGATGGATGCCCTTCATGTTCATGATTTCTATGGATGGGATGTGCAGGAAGTTATGGTCAAGGAGGGGTCGATTTGGATGGATGAATTTGTGGAGAATATATCACCATATGTTGTTAAATCACCCCTGTAAATTTCTATGTAGACATGAATTAGGTTAGAGAAGTTTCCAATCGCGACTTTTTAGAAAGTTACTGGATCATCGCAAATTCCAAATGGTAAAATACAATAGGAAGCCATTCCCCAAATACAATTGAATGTAGTTTTATGTTGGCCTTCTTAAGGGACCTGGATTTGGTTGCATCCATTGAACCGATTGAGGATAAGAAAACATTTCTTCCATAATAACATATCTAGGACCTAGCCAATAAATGGGAATGGGAAATTTTCTTTTTGTGTAGTTGTATTAAGTTCCTTGTAATCAGCACATATTCTCCATTTTCCATTCTTCTTTGGTGCAATGAAAAGAAGGGATACTCACTAGCTGTCAAAAATAGGATAGATGAAGTTGGCTAATAATAATTTCTATAACTTCTCTTTAACTATTGGGTTGATAAATGGGTTTGGATCATTCCTTGATATATATATGGTGAGTACATATGTAGCGATGTATTCCCTTGATGTTCAAGTATTCCTAGGAAAAAAACGTAACTATGCTTTCATAGGACTTGAATTAATCATTCCTTTTGTTGTTTGGTTAAGCCTTAATTAATTTTCAAGGTATTACTAGGGATAATCTCTATAGTTTATAGAGTTGGTCCCATATCTTAGATGGAAGAAGGTTTGTATTCTATTAGTGGTTCATCCATTGTGACAAAATAAACCTAGACTTTGGGGTTCATGGTGTGAGTGAGATTGTGTGGGTCAGGCGAATGGGAGGAGGAGGCTATGAGGCTATAATATTGGTTTATAGTGAGAACTTGATGGGAAATTTCATCCTAATCACTTTCTTCTCCTTCAACTCAAAATGGAGTTTTAAGTTCTATATTGGGCTTAGCATAAGGACATAGGGTAAGTTGTTTTGTTTAGGTCTCATGAGAAATGGTCACTTTACCAAACCTGTAACTAATGTAAGTGTCTACGGTAGCTACTCATGGTCTTTGTAAGATTAGAGGATAGGCTCCTAAAAAACATTTTGGTTGTAGGACGATAAAGTTAGTGAGATATTCTCGTGAAACTAAAAATATCACTACATCTTCCAAGATTCCTTTTGGTTGTTAGTTGATATATCAAAAAGTTGTAGCACTGTGGAGGTTTTCCTAAGACTATAAAGTGCTAGGAATTCCATGGATTTGTGAGTCACAACACTTATGGTGGCCCCAAGGTCAATCAATGTATTTGGGATAAGGATATGATTGACCTACTCATCAACTACTGAGCTCCCAAGATCTAAGTATTTTGCCGTGAGAATTCCCTCAATCATAATGTATGATAGCCTTCCCATAACATGAATAATTTGAGGATCCTTTATTTTTGTATTAAGTTTCCTTATACAAAACTCCTTTTCCACATTCGAGTAAATATGGACATCCTTGATTGCTTTTTATAGTAGTATGAAAACATACATGTTTTTAAGCTCACTTAAAAAATCATATTCAAGCTAGGTAGTTGGTTTCTTTTGATCCAATATTTCTAGGTAAGGAGGAACCTATGGTTCCTGATGGACTTAGTCTATTCTCAAGGTATCTAAACATTGAACTAGTTTTTCTTCTTCTTTCATAAATTACTATTTTGTATCTTCAATACGTATAAGAGGATGCTCTTTGGTCAAGGTCTCCCCCAATATTAAGTGAATATCACGACAATCTAGGGAAGAGATAGTGTAATTTAGGTAAGTTGGGGAAGTTGCAAGCCCAACAACTTGGGTTGGTTGGGTTGCCTTCCTATTATTGGGATTAGGAATGGGGTGTGTAGGAATTTATGGTCAAGGAGGGGTTGATGTGGATGGAAAAATTTGTGGAGAGGGAAGAAGTTGCATGGGTGGTTGCATTACAACCTGTTGAGGGCCTCCAAAAGTAGGATTCCTCCACCCTTTTTTCCAAAGCTAATAATGGGGTGGAGTAACCGTGGTTGAGTAGGCAAGCACCATCTAGAATAAAAATACTACATAAAAGGATTATTCCAATATGAATTAAAATATTGTGATTGGTCTTGGACCATACCTTGAGGTTTTGACTTCCATTTTCATTTTTGATAGATGAAACATAACTGCTTTGGTTCCTTAGCTTCATGATAGAAAATTTTCAATCTTGGCAGGGATGGACACTTGCTAGTGGCATGGTTCTCACTACATATCATGCATGTATCAATTTGGTCCAACAAAAACTCCTTCAACGGGTGCTTCCTTTTGCACTTTGGGAAAATAATTTCCCAAGACAACTCTGCTTTTATTATCTTTTTATTCATATAAAATGTATCTAATTGGGACATTAATCTGCCAAGTATATCACTTTTAAAATATTCCAACAAATTCCTAATTTTTAGTTGTTGAACCCTTGAATTGTCCTCAATTTTAACAACCTTTTTTCCTATCCATCCCATATATGTTTTGATATATATTTACATGTCATAAGGTTATGATTGTCATTTCAGCTACGACAAAAGGTATCAAATCACTATTGCCCATAATCTATACTTTCTTTATGAATTTGACTAAAATATCTCTTTGGCTACCAATTTGTAACATTTCTGTAGCTGATTGAATTTTCCATAGCTCAATCCATGGTTAGACTGGATGAAGAGACTCTTAAAGAGAATAAAGGACATGAGAAGATGTCAAATGTCAAGGACATGTTTGTCCATCTATTAGGCCAACTCAAAATATCGACTAAAATGGGAATTTGTTTGGTCAAACATCCAAGTCAACATTGTTCAGTTCATGCACAAGGGTTTCATGAAGTGGTTTCGACATCAAGTGAGCATGGAAAAAATGTTATCAAGCGAGAAAGTTTCATGTAGTTGATGTGCAGAAGAAGATGATCAACATGACTTGGTACGACAGAGAAAATCATGCCAGAACCATTTCATAATCAAATTCAAAAACTACGTTGCCAATCCATGAACTTTCCTCTTTACATTTGTTTCTTTAAGTTGTTAATTCGCTAGTATATAAATATATCCTTGATCTGCAAGTTAAGATGATGAAGAATAGATCATAGAAACTATGTTTTGATTTTTTGAAGACTCTCTGCTTTTATTAATACAAGTACTATGTTCTTGAAGTGTGAATGCGTCTTTAGCCAATTTGAATTGAATTCATAATGCCTTACACTTAACAAGAGGGGCCCCTAGAGAGTTGTAAGATAGTTTAAATGTTTTGTTCTCATTGTCATTTAATTAGTTACAATTGGATTTGTGTTTAGTTTACTTTGTTCAATATTTGTTCATTTAGTTTACTCATTGATTTCGTTGCACGGGATTGAGCGCTCTTTACCAAAAAAAAAAAAAAACAACAACAACATTTAATTATCAGTTATTTTCATCGAGGTTTACCACTTAGTCTCAGATTTAGATGTTTGAATTGATTCAGATCTCCATTGTGCACACTATAAATCTATTATAAGTTGAAGTTTCATTTTTTCTCGTTAATTCATGCAATAGATTTGATTTCTAATAGTCTAGTTTTAGAATAAATTTCAATTATGTTGGATAGAATAGGATTTTAAATTGATTCAGTAGATTAAGATTTCATTTAAACAAATAGAGTAGCCCTTTTCAATTTGATGCAACTAGAATAGTCCTTTCAATTCACACAATTATACTAGTCATTTCAATTTGATGCGAGTATAATAGATTCAATTATTGTTTAATCTTGTTTTTGGAAGCATAGTTTACCTTTTAAAGTTTGATAGAAATAACATGTGCATAAAGTTGACATGAATTGATTTTTATCTAGTTCATTTTTGCGATTTCCTTTACTATATTAAAAATTGATTTATCAGTTTATGATAAAAAATAAAACTCCTAGCATATATTGTGCACATGCACTTCGCAAGTACATGAACCTTGGTTTAACGATTACTGAAGTAATTTAACTACCAAATAAATTACCCAACATCTCTCTTGAAACCCTAACTCTATAAGTCATTCTAACTCTTGTTAATACATATCTAGATCCTCTATTGGATTTTGAAGTGCCTCTATAACATCTTCGACATAGCTCAATGATGAAATTACAGGGTTGTTGAGAGACATCTCCTCCACCCATCAGGTTGAGGAGTTCAATGCAATAATATATAATCCCCCTCAATAATAAGACATGTAGTGTTTCAAGAGCAAAATTTTCCTGCCTTTCTCTATGGAGATTATAGTTGAATATTTCAACGCAATCCTCAAGACTTTCATCTTCAATCTATATTGTATTGAAGACTTCTTCCCTCCTTTCTTTGTATTTTTAGTAATCTTGGTACTTCTCTAGGAATTTTTGTTTCATCTAATTCCAACAACGAATACTACCCTTGATAAGACTCATGAAACAAAAAAATATAGTATTCTTAAGTGTGGGAGGTAAAATTTTAAGATTTTGAGCATTTGTCACATAATCATAACTTCTGTAGAGTATATCAAATTCAAAGAGTATGTGTTGGGGTCTTCCTTGGATAGACCATGAAAGTTTGACAAATATGAGTGAGGAATATTCTTCATTTTGGTTTTCTTCATATGATTCTTTAATAGGGATATGAAGGTGGCTTCCTATTCCTTAACTTCATGGGTCATCTCCTCTTGAGGCTTGTTCTCTTCTTTCGAAGGTGCCTTAAGAGAGTCATGAAAAATCAGCTCTTCGAAGTGGAATTTCTCAATTATCAAATCTTTAGGAAACAATGTTTGCGTTGGTGCGAAAGATGAAACTTGTGCTTTGGATTCCTAGCTATAGATTTCAGGTTTTTTATTGGCAAGCGAATTTTTTTATGGGATTCAAGTAGTTTGGTTGAATCTACCATTTTTCCTCTTAAGACTTATCTACATTCTTAGTTTTATAGGGTTTTTGGTAGAACTAACTTAATCTATCGTAATGATCTCTAACTATAGGCATGGAAAATTATAAAAACATTATATTTAAATTAAGTTGCTATAAAAAAGGTTAAAAACTAATTACATCAATTATTGAAAAAAAATTATTAACTAAGGAAAGTGATAATAAAAATAAAGCAACAAAAATTAGTAGTGAAACAATGATTATACTATTGAAAGTTCCCAACAATGATGAGAAAAATTATTGGCATTTCAATTATATCCTAATTACTTAGTAGACAAATAAAGAGATATACATTTGACTATCAATCTGAGGTTCGTATGCAACTTGTGAATTGTCATGCACCATATATGTTAGTGCAAATTGTTATGTGCTATTGTAGTTGTGGTATTTTAAATGAATGTCATAAGGAAATATATCAAGATGCTTTCACAAGTCACCAAGGAAAACCACACCACACTTGCAATCAAAATTTCACTTGTAGGAAAGTAAAGAGCACACTTGCAAGAAATTAAACACCCGTACAAGAAAGTAAATACACTTACAATTGAAGGGCGACTTATTTAAGTAATTAGACGATCTTGAATTTTGTAATAGGAATGCACATGAAATGTAATTGGTAAAAAATCTATAATAAGTCATGAGTTGTAAAGATTAAAACCGTGTTGTGTTACAAAGAATTACAACAAAAAAATAATTGTGATTTATGGAATACAAGGTAAAGTAGAAATAATTATGAAAATAGAATAATTAGCTAAATTTGTAAAACAAATCATTGTAATGTTAAGTGGAAATTTGAAACAATAATCCAAACTATGAGATACAACTATGATCATATGCAAATTGCAACAATATTCAAGCCACGAGTTATAATAATATGAGTTGCATCAATGTATATGATAGAGAGTTGCAATACTCTGTAAATAACAAAAGTAAATATCAATGTTGCGAAAATACAATAAAGAGAGGAATTGCTAGAAATAAAAGATTGTAAATGGTACTACAACTACATTATAAAGTTACAAACAATATGTGGATAAGGAGGAGTCCTATGTCCTTAGGCGAGGCACTAGTTAAAAGAACAAAAATGTGCTAATCAAGCAACACACCATCAATTTGAATTGGAATAGAACAAAAACTTGTATTTTAGAAGTTAAAATTACAATTACAATCCTTTTGACTTTGTTAATTCTCCTCTATTATATGTTTGTGAACCCTAGCTCTATTATCATGGCATGTTATACATGAAATTAAATACCTACATTAAATCAAGGATTCAACAGACAACCATAAGAAGCTGGTTGTTCCATCTAGTTACAACGATTTCATCAGAAGATAGAAAATAGGGAAATTTTTGACTCGTGGTAGTTGGTTCATACTTTCCTTATTGAGGGACTAATTGCCTTTGTCACTTTCTTTATTAGGAGTTTGGTTGGTTGATAAATCTAGGTCATCTCTTACGATAGCTATAAGATTGAGGTGATGTGTATTACAAACTACCGCAAAGTTGCAACACCTTTTCCAATAGTGAACTATATGAGAGTTGTAGTAGTGGTTTTTGCAGTGAGTTGAAACAATGGTGCTAAGGTGAGTTGAAACGACGAGGTTTTGTGAATTGTGGTGATGAGAAGTCCTAGCATGAGTGGCAACACTTTTGAGTTTCAACACTTCTAAGTTGCAACATTTACACTGGAACAATGAGTTGTCACACTCAAAGTTGCAACATTTAGGTTGGAACAATGAGTTGTAACAACCAATAATGGGGATTTGCAACAATTTTTTTCGAGTGGTGAGTTACAATAGTTATTTAGAGCTTGATTGATGGGCAGGGAGCTGAACATTCTTCCTTTGATGCGAAGGCAAAGTTGGGGGTAGATCATTTCAAGGCCCTTTTTAAAGCTCCTTTACAAGCCTCCATAGCGGAAGTTATTAGAGTTGCTTAGTTGTTCCCGAGGTTTGTGGAGTAGGAAGACAACAGATCGTTGATGGAAGAGGTGTCGGAGAAGGAATTAAAGGATGTGCTTCAAAGCTTCCAAAAAGAAAGGAGCCTTGGGCCAGATGGCTGGTCAATTGAATTATTTTTGGAACTTTTTGACTTGTTTGGTGTGGATTTGCTGAAAGTGGTGGAAGACACCAGAGTATATGGGAGGATTCCTGTTTGTTTCAACACTACCTTCATTGCCTTAATTCTGAAAGTTGACAATCCTTCTTCTTTGAATGATTTCCGTCCTATCTCTTTGTGCAACTGTATTTATAAGGTGGTCTCTAAGGTTATTGCTAGGAGACTTAAGAGCATTTTGTCTGCTCATATATCTGGTGAAAAGTTTGGCTTTCTGGAAGGGAGGCAAATCCATGATGCCATTGGGGCAGCCCAAGAGGGCATCCACAGTCTGAAGACTAAGAATCTCAAAGGGACGGTTCTGAAAATTGATCTCTCCAAAGCATATGATCGGGTAAGTTGGTTATATATTCGTATGATTTTGACCTATCTTGGCTTTGGTATCGGTTTTATTAGGTGGATTATGAGCTGTATTACAATAATTTATTTCTCTATTTTGATTAATGGGGCAACCTACCCATTTTTTCATGCTGAAAGAGGGCTTTGCCAGGGCTGCCCCCTGTCTCCTCTTTTGTTTTTATTGGATGTGGAGGGTTTGAGCAGGACCCTTAAGGAAGTTAAGAGAAAGGGCTATTTGAAGGGCATTCAGATTGCCCCAAATCTGTTTATTACACACCTCCTTTTTGTGGATGATGTCTTATTTTTCTGTTTTGTCTCTATGAGGGATGCACATACTATTCGGGAGATCTTGGACTTCTTTTCCAAGGCTACCAGTGTGGAGGTGAATGCTGGTAAATCTACCATTACCACACATATTTTGAGGGATGAGGAGCGGCTTGAGTTTATGCGGTTATTTCCTTTTAATACTGCTAGTTTAGATGTCGGGTTGAAATATTTGGGGTTTTAATTAAAACCAAATGCTTATAAGAAACAAGATTGAATGTGGCTTTTGGAAATATTGGAAAAGAGGTTAAAACTGGGGAGCCACAAGTGGATTTCTAGAGCTGGGAGGTTTATTTTGGTGAATTCAGTGTTGGAGGCTATTCCGGTGTATTGGTTGTCTCTCTCTTGGATTCCTAATGGAATCCTGGAAGCTGCTTGATGGATTTGCTTCAGATTTCTTTGGAGTGGGAGGAAGTACACTCTAGTGATCCCTTGGGTTCGATGGGAAAAAAATGCTGTGCCAAAAGGGTCGGGGGGATGGGGACTGAAAAATATCTTCCTCTTTGCTCAGGCCCTTGCAACTAAGGGAGGTTGGAGGCTCATCAATTCGGCCAACCTTTGGACCCAAGTGATTGCTCATAAATATCTTGCACCAATGTCCATTGAAGATTGGATTAGAAATCCTAAGAAGTCTCATGCTAGAGGGTTGGTGATTTGGAAGGATTTGGTTAAGTCTTTTCATATTCTGGAATCTAAACTGGTATGGAATGTGGGCAGTGGTAGGAAGTTTAGATTTGGAGAGGATCCTTGGATGGGTAGTGCTCAACAACACCTTCTTCTGGGGTGAACTATTGAGGCATTGCAGCAACGGGGGATTACTTTTATTTTACACCTTGCTGAGCCTGTTCAAAGACAACCTTGGTTTCAGTCTTGGCAATTGGCCTCCTCTTTTGGGCTAGATGCTCAGGATGAAAGGGAACTGGCTTTGTACATTCGTTCTTTAAAACATGAACATTTTCTTCGGGAGAGGAAGGATGAGATTTTTTGGGACTTTGATCCTTCGGGGATCTACTCTCCCAAGGTGGGCTACATAAATTTGAGTGTTGGGGGTTTTCATGGGGATGAGTGCTGGTGGTGGAGGAAATTGTGGAAGCTCAATTTCCCTCATAGGACTCGCCTCTTTATGTGGTGTGTCTTGGAAAATAATGCCCCCACTTGGGACAATCTATAGAGAAGGTGCTTTCAGAGGCCAGGGTGGTGTGTCCTCTGCAAATCAGATGAGGAATTTGGAAATCACCTATTCCTCAACTGTTCTTTCATTAAAAGCGTGTGGTTGGTGTTAACACTGGAAAATCGTATAGCAGAAGGCGACATTAATTAATGTCAAGCAAAAGGATTTACAGGGCTGGAAGACATTACAGAATCTGGAAATTATTTAAAAATCTCTAAGGTCTGAGGAAAATCAAATTTGAACCAGTTCTAAATGCTATTTGCACGCATAATCCTTCGTGAATAGCGCTTTCTGTGCGCATTTTTGCCTGATATGCTTGCAATCCTGGGAGTGGCGAAATGTCACTATCCGGGACCACACAAAGCAAAGGACAAGTGATGCCTTACTTGTAACCGCCTAAGGACAACCACCAATGCCTCCTTAGACACTATGTGAGCACACAATGGAATACTTGGAGAACACAAAGGAATCATACCCCTCCCTTAGGTCACCATCATCCACGTACCAAGAGAGGGAAGGGAGGATTTGAAATCTCCTATATAAGTCCACCATGAGATGAAGAATTGGTGAACACATTATTATGCTGGCTAGAATTTCCCAGGCAATACCAGCAGTGTGTGAGTCGAAGCTGAAGATAGAGGGGACTCAATTGTTGACCACCCAACAAGTTTAGTCCAACACAGTAGAGAGAGAAGGAGACTACACCGAGGCAAGATTGGGATAAAACCATCCTTGCATTGGGACCTAGAACCATTTTTAATGGGCCCTTTGGCAAGAGGGTAAATTTTGACTCTTATTACTACCATCGCTCAATAGAAAGTGGCCTAGATCTCCTGTTTATTTGTTTAGTTTTTAGTTTAGTTTTAGTTTACATATGCATGCTATTTCTCTATCTAGTATGCTTATTTATTCTAGCTTGTTCCACTAACTTGCTTGACTCCACTTCTTTACTTTTGAGAGTATGAGGACGCATAGGTCTTCTAGGATTTGGAGTATCATATGCCAAAAAATAAAAATAAAATAATAATAATAATAATAATTTGCTTGATCACATAGATTAATTTAAAGGGAAATTTATTTTATTTTTCGATTTGTTTTATGCATGTCACAAGAAGTTTTCTTTGATCATAGACTCTATCCTCTCAAACTTTTCCAAAACCAAAACTGGGCGACACTTGAAAGGTCCCAATGAAACCTTCTCGATTCGGGCGTCT
Organism: Pinus albicaulis; assembly: GCA_034641835.2. Lineage (NCBI taxonomy): Eukaryota > Viridiplantae > Streptophyta > Pinopsida > Pinales > Pinaceae > Pinus > Pinus albicaulis. Next base: position 638,728,537 of record CM076573.1, read on the forward strand.
TTTGGACCTCCCCCCATTACCGGGAGGGGTTCCAGGTCTTTCGCCATTCAGGCGTGAAAGACAGAATGCTGCCACTATTATTGGTTCGTCCTTTATTGGGGCAGCTGTAGTTGGGAACCCTAGTCGGTCTCCCAACACCACACCACACACCAATCCTCCCACGACCCCTAGGGGGCAGAGGAGTGCGTCCCATTCGGGAATCCATTTGAATACACAGCAGGTTACGTCGTTGACTAACCCTCGTTCTAACCAGAACTTTGTGTCTTCACACATTGCAATGGCATCAACCTCTCAGTCACCTTTCTTAGCTTCATTGAATCTACCTGATTTAACCAAGCTGACGAATGACCCCATCGCACACGATCCTACATGGCCTCTCATGCCCACAAAGCTCCCTTCAGATATACCAAAATTTGAAGGCAAGAAAGCGGAAGACCCAGGCAATCAAGTTATGACCTTTCACTTGTGGTGCTCATCAAACAGTATCATTGACGACACTATTCGATTGAGATTATTTCAACGCACTCTTACAGGAGTAGCCGTGAAGTGGTACGTGGAACAACCCTCAACTTCACATGGAACCTTTAACGCCCTCACTACCATGTTCCTAACATATTTTCAGCTACCCATTCACCATGATTCCGGAATGGAATTACTGACTCATTTTAGACAAACCCCCGCCATCCATATCTCAGACCATCTTCATGAATGGAGGCGACATCGCAGTTTATGTAAAGCTAAACTCGAAAATTAGGTTCTCTTAGATTTGTTCTTCAAAATTCTTATGGCAGAGATTTCAAAGGATGTGGCGCAGCAGAATCCCACATCCGAAGAGGACGCAATCAGTAAAGCCCAGAAGCTTGAGCTGCTTTATACGCAGTCAGGATACATTTATAACATCCTGCCTAACGCTCCGTGCCTGCAAACTTATCAAGAATTGCCAGGCTCGTCGAACTCTACAGACGGACTAATTGGGTCATTGACCCAAGGTTACCTAGGCAGCAGCAGTCAAAACCCCGGTTACACATACAGTTCTACCCATAACGTGCCTCAACCCAGTTTTAAAAATCATCATATGCCTCAGCAAAATTTGACCAATAGGGCGTCGGCGTATCACCAGGGAGGACCTTATCCTCCGGCGCAGGGGAATCAATACGTAGAAAGAAACACTGATGCAAGAACTCCCCTCCAACAGTCAGGTGCAAACCAGGGACCACATTATGCTCAGTCCCAGCACACGACCCACCAATGTAAAACAATGCACAGGTAAACTTTGTGAAGCCGTCCCAAAACCAACCACACCAATATAATCAGGAGAACTACCCTCTTAACGTGGTGAAGAAAAAATCTGAAAACAAGCCAAAAGGGAACCCTAAATAGGGGGGAAATAACCAGCAGCGCCCACTGCGATCCCAAGCTGGAGGCAACTCCAACCGGAATCAGAACCACGAGCCGATCAATTCCCAATGGAAAAGCAAAAGGCCACCTCTTCGAACAAACCATTCCTGTTCGATATGTGGTGAGTACGGTCACTATACTCACCACTGTCCCGATCTTCCTGAGCTGAAGAAGCTACTAAGTAACCGAGGACAAGGAGGATCTTCCCAATAACCAACTGTGATGCAAGAACCTTTCCCCAATCAGGGGACGATAAGAACTCACCAACAAAATACAGATGATTCTAGGAAAAACAACCATGAAATCTACATAACTGGAGAAGAGATGATTTTCCAAACATGGAATCACAATTACGACACCCCACCAGACACCAATACGTCAGGGGCAAGTACCAGTGCACCGACTGCACCTTTGACCATTTCAAAGATGTCTATATAACCATTGCCGAAAATGTCAAAGGGACCTAATAGGCGAGCAGGAAAATAATCCAAAGCGGCCCATAATTATAGTATCATGGATGATTTAGCACAATCTCTTGCTACTATGTCAGCTTTGGAAGTATTGCTGTCATGCCCAAAACAACGAAAAGCCCTCCTTTCCGCGTTAGGCGCTATCGACCCTACCGATACGCGCCTAATGGCCTTTGACTTAGACAAAGCCACCCCTCGGCTTCCTTCCATGGTCACCTTCTAGATACTAGTGTCGGTGAAGAATATCACTATCCACCAATGTGTCATAGACGAGGGTGCATCCACATGCATCATGTCCAAAAATGTTTAGCAGAAGTTAGGTTCTCCCAAACTAAAATCCTCAGTCATCACGCTTCGAGCATATAACGATGGTTGTCCTTCGACCCCTGTCGGCCTCTACCAAAACGTCCCAGTCTGCTTAGCCGGAAAGACGGTCCACATAGACATTGAAGTCTTGGATGCTTGGACTACAATTTACTCCTTGGGCGGAGTTATATGTATGCCATGTATGCCATAGCCTCCTCCGTCTTTTGGTTCATGATGTTCCCCCACAAGGACCGCATCATTACTGTAGACCAACTGACGCACAACGAGAAGCGACCCCTAACAAACACTAATGTAATTCTACCCTATGTAGATACAGTTTAGGACGCTCTCTCACAGTACCGAGAATATGGGCCCGACCAATTCAAACCGTCGTCCGTTCTAGGGTCATTCCTAGGAGATCCTCCCATAATCCTTGAGTCATCGCCCGATGTCATAGGGGCTCCAGTGTGCATGATGTCCACATCAAGCATCGAAGCTAGTCAGAACATGAACACAAGTAGTAATGGCAACCATTCATTGGCCACGACAGCCTCTCTGGCCTACGCCGCCTCCCAATCCCCTTTCCTCTACCCCCTAGCTGGTTTCGTCTCCCAGCAGGTTTTGGAAACACTGATATTACCCAACATATCATTGGCAATTCCAGTTTGGTACCTCGTTCCCCCTGTAGGAACAAGAGCCACCTGTTGAGTCTCAAATTTGCATCTTTTCCATACACTTTTCTATACCTTTTTCACCCACCTGAACCTCCCAAGTTGTCAATATCATTGTATGTTAATTGCAAAAGAGCATCTAACATGGTTTTTAACTATATTTTTGTGTCTGCTGTTTGATTTAGATTTTGTTCATTTCACTGCGGAATCTTGTCACTTTCCGCAGCTGCTGCAACTTTCCGCAGCTATTTTGTGAAACTCTATGTTACAGGTGTCTACAGGAAAAACGAGCCACATGGGTAAGTCAGAAATGATGTGGACATGGTTCGTGTCCTATTGGTTCGAACAAACTCATCTAAAGAAGCCGCGGTCAAAGGCGTCCACATGGAAGTCAACCATGGAGTCTCACGGTGACAGGACTCTATTTCGTGTCACGTGAAGGTTCATATGGCCGTTTCTGAGCTTGCGGAGGACAAGTTGACATCTGTACATGGCTCCATAGCCGAATTCAAGCATCCACTCCTCATAGATTTACTTTGCAATACGGCCATGATCCTAGATCCGTGGACGTAATGGTCTACGTGTTCTCCACCAGCATAAACTTTAGGAGACAGTTATATTTCTTTTGTTATATATAATGTGTTTGCATACGCATATAGAGTTAGTTGATGTTAGTCTCTGTTATCTTTTATTAGTCTGCTCTGTAATGTAATTACGCTGCCTTTGAGCCGTAATACTACCATACTGTTATGATTGCATTTTAATATAAGAAGACTATGTTTTCCAACTTAATTCATACTTGAATATCATTGCCAAGGCTGGTGTAGAGGGCCCCTGCTCAGCTAAGGTTTTGTGCATTAGTGTATAGTTCTTGTTTTATTTCTTTAAAGCTCATTGTGCCATAATCCATTCACATGTTTATACACTGCATCTTTCATGGTATATATGCTTCATTTCTGTTTATAAACTTTCATGCTTTCCATTTCACTTATGTCTTTCATGTTTTATGTTGTTAATCACTGATCAGTGTTCTTGTTTAAGGTTATAGATAGGCAGCCCGAGCATTTTCATAGATTTTTGACTAATGACATGGGATTAACATTGTTCTGCTGCTAATTTGTTTTTCTTAGTTTCTGTTTAACTTCAGTACTGATTTGTTTAATTCAGTTTTGCTCATTTGCTTCAGTAGTTAAATTTAGATATATTAAACTGCTCATAACATCTTCAGTTGCCTCCGAAAGCCACAGCTGGACTGATGGTGAGGGATTTTATTATGAAATGTGTAGTTTGGTATTAGTTTCCTTTCTGCAAATTTAGATATATTAAACTGCTCATAACATCTTCAGTTGCCTTCGAAAGCCACAGCTGGACTGATGGTGAGGGATTGTATTATGAAATGTGTAGTTTGGTATTAGTTTCCTTTCTGCAAAATTAGAAATATTAAATTGTGCATGACATCTTCAGTTACCTCCGAAAGCCACAGCTGGACTAATGGTGAGGGATTGAATTATGAATGTATGGTTTTATATTAGTTTACTTTATGCAAGTTAGATATCATTTACTCAAGTTGTTTATGGTTACTTCCGAAAATCATAGCTGGACTAATGATGAGGGATCAGAAGACAAGTTGATGTAAATTGATTTAGATTTACTGTATTGCAACTTTTGGATTTCTTTCAGCATAATTTATTTTGTGTTTAGACAACAGCAAGAATAGTTTGGTTTCATGTTCACCTAGTTTACTGTTTTGATTCATTAGATTAGCAGCACCTTTTCATTTCAGCAGTACACTTTTACTTTCTTTCAAGTCTTGTCATTGTAATTTTCAATTTGCTTTTAAAGTTTCAAGTCGGTAAATCATTATAGGGGATATCACTTCCTTGAACAAATATAACCAAACTTGTTTTCATTTTAGAATTTCCATTTCACCTTAGAAAAACCAAAAACGACAAAAAGTTAAGAAATAGGTTATCTTGCACATATAGTGCGCCAGACTTTAACAAAAATTTTTAGCTAATCTGAATAATAAATTAAATGGCAATTTAGGACACACTAAATTGACCAAAACCACCGAAGGTTACTCGCAATCGGATTGAAGCCCCTCAACTTTATGAGGCTCACTATCCATAATGGCCTAAACCACCTCAAAGGAAATTTTACTGAAAACCAAAGATTGTTTTTACAAGAAACCAAGAAGAGAGGAAAGAATATGGTGACCCCCGCCGCTCAAAGGGAATCACCAGTTTGCGCCATATACGACGTAATCGATCACCCTACCCATATATATCATGAGCTGGATGAATTAAAACCACTCCTTGGATATGAGGTAGACATTGCGATGCCACGTTCCCGTAAAAAGGAGCCTACCACCAAAGGTAAAGGGAAAGCGGTGCGTACCAATCATGCATGCACTCTCTGCAGCAACTATGGGCACTATACCCATCATTTCCCATAGATCCCGCGATATAGGGATGCCTACACACCATTGAGCAATCATATCAAGAAGATCCCTTTACCCAGGCATCCGAAAATGAACCTCGTACCATCCTGTACCTACAGGAGGACCAACAAAGGGCCCAAGAAAGACCCCCAGTCATGCCCGTTATACGTTGTATGCTATGCGATGAACATGGTCACTTCCTTGAAGAGTGCGCAGCCCTGGAACTCATCCAAAGATGGTATCCTATAGAAAGGGTCTACTACATTGGATTGCGGGCAACACAATTCACATGTCCATTATTTGCCGACAATCACCTTTTGGAGAATTGTCACTATATCCCCCGATTCTATCTAGCCCTCGCTAGATTATGCTCCGCCATAGCTTGCCTCTCCTAAGAAGATGACATGGATGTGGAGTCCACGGATAGCTCCACAGCCCAAGAAGATGTGACAATCAGATCCATCATGTCTTTTTCTATTGAAGAGCGACCGATTAAGGAACCCCTAGTTACCCCTAACTACCCTCCACAGAGAAGACCAACATGCATGTTATGCAAAACGCCAAATCATGCTGTCGTCCATTGTCCTGATTTAGCTACATTACGGTGTTGGTTCCCCACCAGACCTCAAACTGAGCTCAATGGAACCTTTATATCGAGGATATTTTTCCTTATATGTCAAGGAAATCATTATGGCCGACACTGTACTTATGACTCGCAACTTCGTCGCACCATTGACATGATTAATACCATCGAGAAGAGACAGGATGACCTCCGAAAATTGCATAAAAAGTACATTGTCGGGTCAATGTCCCCGCCCCCACAGTGGAAAACCAGGCAAGCTAAGATAACGCACCCCCCAAGCATAACCAAACGTGAGACTCATGTCTGGATCACCCCGGAAGTCCATCCCCGCATATGGATATGGTAAGAACATTTGCGGGTTGGCCTCAAACTAAGCCTCTGTCGTGGCATTCCAGTAACGCCCCACTATGCCACCACCACCTCGTAGCATCACCAGAACCCATCTCCTCATCCGAGGCTCCCATGGCCCCCCAGGAGGCACCGCCACTACTGGCCTCAACAGAATTACTCTCTCATACATAATGCTGCACAAGATACTGGTGTACGCAAATTACTTAGATCCACGTTGGACCTTGTTGAGATGTGACACCATCCCGTCAAAACAGAAACAGGAAAAGTAAAAAAAATGCCCGTACCTCAACCAACGCAACACTCCAACCTACAGGCGTAATGCCTGATATGGAGCAATCGACCCTGCTAGTCTCACAATCACTTCCAGAGGACATCGCTCTGCTAGATCTGCAATTGATGCAATGTTGATGCATCCCTCTGTAAGAGGTGCCCCACCACAATCGAATCTCCTAAATCTCTCCAAGTCCACTCTCCCAGCAGGGAGTGGATACCTCAACGCCTCACCATGATGCAGTAACCTGGTCATAAAGTAAACATCCATCTTAGGATGGATATCCAAATGTGTCCCGCACAATACGAACATGTTGCGCCTCCTGCACCAATGATAGATCACGTAATATAGCAGTTGGTCCTGCGAACGAAGAAGATCGTTCTCCACGAACTTCAGGAGTCCCCATAGCGCCAGCTGATGGTGCGCCCCAACATCAACAACTAGATTAGCATGAAGCTCGAGCCAGTCCCTATCCCTCCACAATAACCTGTCATCAAAACAGGTACCCATCAGTACAGAAAAAACCCAAAATAGGCAAAAAATCCGAAAATATTTTCTCCCTCGGCTTTGCGCGCTTGTCCCTCAGACATGTGTGCTTAGTGTGCGCTTGTATTTTACATAGGCGCTCTTAAGGCGCGCTGAAAAAGGGGAAATGTGAACATTAACGTGCTTATCCCCCGAAAAAGCGTACAGGGGGCGCGCCTTTGCCCTGATCGCCCACGCAATCTAGGGCAAAAAACACCTAGAATCCGTACAAACCTAGTCTGTACGGACCCCAACACCATCAAACTAACAAAATTCAAGTACAGGACGTCATGAAGCTTACTTGGGCATGATCTTGTGAATCTCTAGTGCTCAGGCTGACTGCAATGGCAAGAAATTCTACCAGAGTCCTCTGACCTCTCAAAAGCTCAGCAAGTACAAATGAATTGAATTAGGGTCATATCCACCTATATCGCCCTTTTCAAAAACTTTGGAGGACCATAATGAGAGATCAGAAGGTTCGTTCTCCGAACCGTAATTTGCACCACAATGAGCACTCCATGATGAACAGAGGAAATGCCACACATTCACACTCCTAAAAAAATAAATTTTCAGCACCAGCAGGTATGCCCTCTCTCATCTTGTTTTTTAAAGCTCATGACTTTCAATAATTTTTGATAAAGAAGATGCTTTCACTTGAGGTAGTTGTTTTTGCAGGAAAAGCTCGCAAACCATCCACAACGTTATCTCCTGAAAGTTTCAGAGCAGGCGTCATTCTACCCCTAGCATGATAGAGTCCAAGAAAACTCTACATATCTTGACACCATTTCTCCATCAGAAATAAACCATAGGGTCCTCATATCCGATCATGTTTATCATCACTCCACCCTGCACATGATAAACATCTGCGTTGGTCGGTAGAGCCTCCCCTCCATGGCGCCCGTCACCCACAGTAGACCATATATCACAACATAAGTGATGCCATGGCCATGCCACTTTAGTCCGGGAAGCACTTCATGCCCATCCATTCATCGTGCATAAGGTCAAGTTTACCATACAAGCTAAACCCCTGTTCTCGGATGACCAGGTTGTACAAGAAGATCAAGAGCGCACCACCGCACCTCACGTTTGGCCCACCATACCTCCACCAGCATAATCCCATATGCAATACTTTCTCATCTTCTTCATGAACCCTGCACATGAGACCAACCAATGGGACCCCCACCCTCAACAAAACACCTTCCTCACACCATCAGTGAGCGAACACTTTCATGTTTTGGGGTACCCGTCTCTGTATTTTGTACAAACCAAACCCCATTATTTTATTCTTTTGGTAAGTGTACAAAGCCCTCGAACAGTGCAATACATCCTTCACCCTCTCATTTCATCTTTTCTCCCATGACAATAGTCCCTGAACACCATTGGTCAGAGTATTATACCCCCCACGCACATGCTATCATGATATTCATAGCCGGATTACACCGGCCCTAGAAGTCCTACCGACTCCAGGGATTTCCCCATCAAAAATAACTATGACTACCGCCAAGCTGCTTATGTATACTCCGAACTCGGGTCACTGAATCCCCATCATCAGTTTTCAGTCACCCCTCGCCTACATGCCTATGTTAAACCCATTACACCCAGGTCCTTGACCCCTTATGTCAGCGACCCCTCATTCGGTTGAGGCTTCCATTTTTTAGACTTCAACACCTATACTCCAAAAAGGAAGCAGTACCTTGGATCACCCCTCTACATACAAGGGGCATCCTCGGGTGACATTGTGGGAGAAATCATTGTCCACAGATGTCATCGATCCTCCTAACATTCAACTTCAACAAAAGCTTTCATGTCAAGATGGTATCATACCTTACAACCATTGCACTTTGATCAAATCTGTTGAAGACCCATGCCTCCATAAGCGTCTCTGTCAACAATCCTTACACGAGAAGGTCCCAACCAAAAGCTATGCGTACAATGAGCAGCTATATGGCATACCAAGTTTATGCATATGGGTGCCATATTCCACCTATTGTCAAAGAAAAAACGTCCCTGAGGGCGTTAGCAGTCGTCGTCAGTAACCACCAACATCACTACAATATCAGTGATACAGACAAAACACATATTTGTCAACTAGATTTGTTTAACTAGCCACAACATCATGAGCATGGGACATGCTCGCCTCGTTGAAAATTTGTATATGTATTGTAAATTGTATTTACTTACAGGGATCCCTTAGGCCATGGTCATTCTTGGAAATGGAGCAGGGTGTTTTCAATTCCAAGCTTCACGCAGGCCTCTCTCTCTCTCTACGCACGATACAAAAAAGAAACTATAATGTATTTCGGCTATACAATTCTTCCTAGACCTCACACATTAGGGGGCAACTGTTAACACTGGAAAATCGTACAGCAGAAGACGATATTAATTAATGTCAGGCAAAAAGATTTATAGGGTTGGAAGACATTACAAAATCTGGAAAGTATTTAAAAATATCTAAGGTCTGAGGAAAATCAAATTTGAACTAGTCCTAAATGCTATTTGTGCGCATAATCCTTTGTGAAGAGCCCCTTCCGCGCACCTTTTTTCCCGATATGCGCGCAATCCTGGGAGTGGCGAAATTTCACTATCCGAGACCACACAAAGTAAACTACAAGTGATGCCTTACTTGTATCCACCTAAGGACAACCACCAACGCCTCCTTAGACACTATGTGAGCACACAATGGAATATTTGGAGCACACAAAGGAATCATACCCCTCTCTTGGGTCACCATTTTCCATGTACCAAGAGAGGGAAGGGAGGATTTGAAATCTCCTATATAAGACCACCATGAGATGAAGAATTGGTGAACATATTGTTATGCTAGCTATAATTTCCCAAGCAATACTAGCAGTGTGTGAGGCGGAGCTAAAGATAGGGGACTCAATTGTTGGCCACCCAACAAGTTCAATCCAACATAGTAGAGAGAGAGGGAGATTGCATCGAGGCAAGCTTGGGATAAAAACATCCTTGCATCGAGACCTAGAACGATTGTCTAGGGGCCCTTTGGCAAGAGGGTAAAGTTTCACTCTTATTACTACCAACGCTCAATAGAAAGGGGCCTAGAGCCACCGTTCATATTATTGTTGTTGTTTTACTCTTCTCAGAGCTCGTGTTTATTTGTTTAGTTTTTAGTTTAGTTTTAGCTTACATATGCATGCTATTTCTCTATCTAGTATGCTTATTGATTCTAACTTGTTCCACTAACTTGCTTGACTCCACTTCTTTTTCTGGCTGTTACCAATAACTTAAGTGGGTAGACCACACCCTTTAAGTTGGTGTGATTTCGTACATACGTGCACCAAACACACTACAAAATTTGGAATGCTCTATATTTCTGGGTCTCCCGTGCAGATGGGAGGGTATCTCTGTGACTCATTCTTGGGACTCATGGTGGGCTTCTATAGCTGAGTCAAATCGCAGAGCCCTGCCTCTACTTGTCATCTGGGGATGCTGGTTGGCGCGAAATAATCTTATTTTTGAAGAGACTACATGTGCCCCTAAAATATCTGGTGCTCTGACTATTGGTTTGCTCTATGTATTTCCTCAGCATATCCGTGCTACAAAACAAAGGGAACTTCTGGATTTGGAGATTGATAGGGAGATCCCATGGGGTTTTTTTGATGGGGCAGTGCTAAATAATGCCTGTGGGGGAGGAGCTCTTATTTTTCTATCTGACTCACATTAATTTAAGCTCTTTGTTAGGCTTGGGGAAGGTTCAGATAACTATGCAGAGCTTTTAAGTCTCAAGCTTCTCCTAATATTTGTTGCTGAGAAAGGGTGCTAGATTCTAAATTTTTATGGGGACTCTATGAATGCAATAAATTGGAAAAATGGCATACAACAGTGTAGATTTATTCACCTTGCAAATTTTTTATCTTCGATAACGGAGATCCTCCTCACTTTCGAATCTTTCACCTGTCATCATATTTACAGGGAAAACAATGGTGATGCAGATCATGCCTCCAAGGTGGGGCTACAACTGGCTGTCGGGACCTGGAAGGTTATTGAGCACCGAGATGGTGAAAATCGGGAGTACTTCCATCCCTCCCTTTTTGACTGAGCAGCCTGGTGTGGTTCTTTGGCCGATGGATTATTTTAGTCCTTAGGCTAGGGTGTTTTAGAGTCATAGGTATGATGGCATTTCTCCCCTGTGGTGTTGGCCGATGAAACTTTTTATTTATACAACAACAATGTTTATGAGGATGGGAGCACGAGTTTGTAAGTGTTTTTCGTTCCCCTCATGGATGATTGGTTTGTTTTTGTCGCTGCTTGGATGTATGTCACCTTACTACAACCTGGTTGGTATAGGGTGGTCTATAGATTTTCAGTCTCTTTTGAACTATTGGGGCAGAGAATTTAGTTTTGGACTGTATGTGATGCTACGACAACTTGGACAGTTGATGTTTATTTGGGACAACGTATTGGTTTTTTGGATAGCCCACTATTGCTGGCTAGATAGCAGTGGGATTGAAGGGACCACAACTATTTTTTTTTTTTTTTTTTGGGATGGACAGTGAATGTTGTTGCACTGGAATTGTTTGCTGGATTGATTTCCCAGCCCACATTTTTTCTTGGGTTTTCACAACAATATTTTCTTTGTTTTGACTAAATATCTTTGTCTCATCAACAAAACTCTTTTGTTTGATTGGAAAATCACAGTTTTGTGGTTTTTACTAAATGTAATTTTTTTCTTCACTGATGAAATAAAATTAAGTGGTTTTTTTTTTTTTTTTTTTTTGGGAAAAAAAAGAGAGTCTACCCCCTAAATACCATTGGTTAGCACAAAAATGTAATTATATTCCTAAATGCATAAGAATAAGCATTAAAATGGCATATTAAGACGATAATTCTACCTTGACCAAAATGCAACGTCATGGGAAAAAAGGGTGTTGGGATGAGATGAAAATGGAAAAAAGATGTGCAAAAGGTCTTATGTGGGTGTTAAAGATGCCAAATTGGGTTCTCATCATCTAGTGCTCTAAAATATTCCTTAGGACCAGTTAACCCAATATTGGCCAACTACATTGACAACATTGTGACATTATGTTCCAATTTGTTAATCTACCTCTACAATTCATCCATTGTTAACAAGATTTTTTTCTACCCCTTAGACCTCTCAATTGAAACCTTTCCCATAATAGTCTTAATCTATCAAATATTCATCCATTTCTTCCAAATATTGAGTTTGGATGGTTCTTGTGTAATTAGTGTTTGGAACTTAATAAATAACTTGTTCCAACAAATTTATAACAGAAACAAATCAATTTTCTACCATAGCCACCTCTTTAGTAGCTTTAGTTTTTCTATAGAAATGAGGAAGGAGTTTTTGGTGATGAATTTCAGTTGAGCACTTTGCAACCTATTAATCACAAGAGATGCAAGGAGTTTTGCAGCCATACATGCCCCCGTGCTCACCTGCACCATGACCTCTAGGCATAATTGACCATGTCTCCCTCTAACCAAATCATTTTCTATTAAGGGAAGCGAGGAGGCAATAGTGGTGCAAAAAGAGACCTCAACATGGGACTATTGAAAAAATCCAAAGCCTAAAGAGTTCAATCTCACCTTGGCTACCATAACAAGATAACAATACTAATAATTCACACACTCAAAATTCCAACCAAGGGGGAGAAGAAGGGACTTGTAATATGCCCCTGACTTCTAAAACAACTAATTATCCAAAAAATAACTCCTTCCTAACAAATATATCAATAAGGAGATGGGAAAAACCATTAGGGCAGAGAGAACTAGAGTGTCGCAATTGCCTAAAAACACCAAACGTGCCCCAAACAAATCCAAAGTTTCAAGTAAAAGCAAAAGCAACCTACTATGTTGATAGATGGGGATCAACCAAACATAAGAAAAATACAAACTTACCCCAAAATTTGGTAGAGAATAGCACTGAGGAAGGCCGAAGCACCATTAATCCATAAATAACAAATTGTTTTCGCAAAAGCTCATGGAAATATATCCAACCAAAAAAATAATTCCTTTTGGTGCTTGTATGGTGATCCTCATGGTGTTTGATAAGAGAAATCTTTTGCACACCATCCCTCTGCCTGTATTTTATATCACCTCCTACTATTGAAACATGGAGTAAATATACTTCCATGGTGCTTTCAGACTTCAAATGATTCTTCCCTACATAGGAAATGATCATCATTCGAAGCCACAAACCTATTGCATGTTTTGCATTATGACCGTTGTAACGCATACACCAAGTGAAAGAATCACCAATTTGCTCCCAAGATTCATATCTGATCTGAATATGGGAAAACTATTTTTGTTGTGCTAGCTCCCTCATCAGTATAAAATAAATGTGTTGAGGATCATCTCAAATTAGAAAGTTGTGAAATGGTTTATGTGTCAAGTTTTGTGTTTTTTTAATGAGAAAATCATGAATTAATTAGCTATTAAAAACATGTGTACAAAAAATAAATTGCAGAGAATTAATACACAACAAACACATTACACAATAGCTGATAACAGAGTTCACCCCTCCTCGGCTACATCTCCATGGACCTGCTTACTCTAACTAGGCCCTATTTTGATTAATGGCCAATTATCTGATTACATGCACCTACAGTGCTCTAATAGCTTTGAAACCTACTCCATTGGATTCAGAAGACCCAAAAACCTCAGAATATACTCTTGAAGTTCTAAAAATGGTCTTCAAGTGAACTAGGCATGACCTCTGTTAGTATGAATCTTAATTCCAAGCGTACGAAAATAGACCACTTTAGCTGTGCATAAAAACAACCCTAACAGCAAAGATGGTTGTCAATATCTTCAGATATGCAGTTAGGTGATCAAGATCAATGCTACAAAAATCTAGATCTATGCATTAGAAGACATTAAACAGTAGAAAAAACAAGATTTACTCCTTGCATCCAATATACAAGACAAGAATATGTTGAATGAATTTTGTATTAGGGGCACCTGGGAGGAAAACGCAGGAGGATGTTCCCAGCTCTCCTCAATGGGATGGGTTCTTGTAAGTCCTCGGCACTTCAGATCTAAAATTCCTCTCTCTTGATGGTGTAGAAAACCCAGACAAAAATGGTATCAAAAAATGACTATGATAGTGGATCAATAGTCAGACCAAAAGTATAGATACAGAGTGATCTTTAGGCAACAAAAGGTGATAAATGAATGAGAAAACCCTTCTATTTATCACAAAATATTGAGTTAGTATAGATATTGGTGTATAATTAAACTATTATTAACCAAATCAAGATCCAACTTTTATGGAATATTTTATTATATTTATTGGAGGGAAAAGGAATTTGACTTGGGTCAAATCCCTTTATTTGTAAATAATAAATAAATAAATGATTTATTTATCATTTTAAGGATGTGGTTGAGTAATAATCAAATAAATAATGATTTATTTAATTATTTAAGGGTGATTTAGTCATATTTAACAAAGAAAATTTATTTAAATAAGGTTTAAATAATTATTCTTAGAAAATAATAAGATAAATAATGATTTATCTAATTAATTCCCTTGTTTTGGGTTAAATATAACCATAAATATTAATTAAACTGTTTTTTAACTAATTATTCCTTGAGGAAAATCAAACAAATGTAGATTTATTTAATATTTTCTCATGGGGTTTCCTGTTTAGACCATAAATAACTTAATAAAGGTGGCTTACTAAGTTATTTTCATAGTGAAAGCAATTCTACTTAGGGTAAAATTGGTCTTACATGGTGTACTTGGGTCCATCTAATGATAATAGGTTATATAACCAAAAGATGGTGTAACAGATTGCCCCCTAGCATGCGAGCGTTAGGAGCTAATCGTATGACCGAAGTACGTTGTAAGAACTCAATCACTAAACATCGAAGGGGAAGTCAAAGAGAGATAAGTATAAGGTAGACCAAAGTGCTGAAAGGACTAGACCCTGAGGAGGTGAGACTTACAGGTGCGACAAGTCTATTTTATAAGGGAGTACCTGCTATAGGCGGCAGGGGAGGCATACCTATGCTCGCCGAGGCAATAGTAAAAAAAATAAGGCGTCTAGAAAACCACGGGACTGGCCAATATAGTACATGCTGGCATAAACATGAGCCAGATAAACAACACGATAATGAATCCCACATACATATTGTGCCTAGGATAACAGCCAGGACTTGTACAATGATATCTGAGTACATGAGATATAAATACAACCCAGATGCCCCTGAAAATAGGAAAGGGCTCTGAAAATCTGACTGATACATGCAAACAAAAAAGCGCTGCAAGCGGCTGAGGCCGACATCATCAAATGTATGGAGTTGCATCGAAGGCTGTAATGAAGAGATCATCCAGGTATGTGGGGGGCTACCTGTAGGGCCACCCCCTCATGAGGGCTGAGACATCTCACACACACCCGGGAATCACCAATATCAGCTGCTGCATTATTGAACCATCAAGTATATGGATCTCAATCATGCTGAAAGGAGCTGGAGCTGAGAAAAAATCAAGTCAAAGGGAAATAAGGAGTCCCTTTGCCTGATCCGAGGCACCGAACAAGAGTGGAAGCTGGAACCAAGGTACACCACCCTCTAGACCTGTCTTCTGGAATGAAGGAGCTGATGTCGATAGAAGGAGGTTCGCCATAGGTGAGGCAATAAGGGATCCTCAAATAAGGCATGAGAGAAAATAGTAGAGCAATTGACAGACCAACACCAATGATAATGATGAAATGGGGGATACTAAGTAGCAAACGAACGACTTCCCTTGTTAGAGCATAAAGGGTATGGATGACCTGGTAGCGACTGACACAATATCATGAGGGATAGGGGGCAGTGGGACTGAAGGCCATAATGTGCGACACGAGAGAGGGGCCAAGCAATGAAGGATGGAGGACTATAGCAGGATACAAAGGGACTCGGGATAGACTCCATGAATGTAATGATGACTCAACTCGGATGCTCTAAACAAGGGTGACTCGATGGTGCTGCCACATAGAAAAGGTCCAATGGGGACCATAAAAACATGAGTACAAGATGGTAACTCATGACGAAAGTCGACACAAGCGTGGAAAAGTATGGAGGCAAAGTAGTTCCCCCAGTATGAGTGTTGCAAGTGAAGAAATTCGATTTTAAGGAGGGGTGAAGTGACGCTTTTTTGAAAAAATGTGTCCTGGTGAAGTATCAAAATCACTAAAAACTAACAAATACCCATTTGAGGGCTCGATAAGAGCTTTCCAACGGTATAGATGGTTTGGTAAACAGAGCTATGGTTTGGCCACAGCAGACGAAAGAAAAAACAGGGGTTTCTCTTTTAATAAGGCATTTTCCCTCCAAATTCATTCATTTGCATGTGGAGCTGTGGTGAATTTAGAGAGGAGGGAAGGCCCTAAATCTGGCGGTGATCGTAGCTGAAAAACCAACCGTTGGAATTGAGATCCGACAGTTGTAGGTAAGAGTCCTAATCCTACTCTTTCATTTTAGTGGATTGAAAGTTCAGTTTAGGTACCTATAGCGCATGAACAGGTTAGGTCACACTTTTTAGGGTCTGTTCTGCGACCTGGGTAGCAGGTACTGGGCAGAAAACTACGACCTGTCCCAGGAAATGACCTAAAAAGTGCGACCTGTCAGAGAAAGGGGGTTTCAATGCTGTTTTTGGTTGAGATATGGGATTTTTATGGTTGAGGGGCATAGGTGCCCCCAAGCCAAAATGTATTTAGAAAAAGGGGAATCTAAACACATTTGAATGATGTGGTGCGCCATTTGTTTTTGTTATGGTTATACAGTTTGAGAAAGGGAATGGAGGATTACCAATCTCTTTTAGTAATGCATATATGAATCAAATGGACTTTAAGTTTCTAGATTGGCATACATGGTGTCACTGTCCCAAAGAGAGGATTTGGAGATAATGAACTGGTGCTCTCCCAGAAAACTCACAGGTTGGTCAACAACAATGTCGAAGGGACTGGGTTGTTTATGTAATATGAAGGAATGATGAGGGGTATCATCCATAGAGTGATCTGAAGTGATATGGGACTCTAGATGTTCTTTTAAATGTGGAAGAATAATGGTACTAGAGTCGACATGACCAGATACACTAGGAGAGTTGTGGAGAATTTCTTCTCCTAGTCTCTCAAATATGGGTGCCCCCTTACCCAAACATTGGGTGTCAATGTAATGGCCACAAGGTGTATGTGGTTCGAATGCATGGGTTCGATGTAAGGGGGGATAGATAAAGTCAGGGGTGGTGACTACTTCCATAATGTCATCATCGTAATAGAAGATGGGGTGACTGGTGGAAGAAATACCACTTGACGCAACGAAGCTACCTGACTCATCATCATGAGAAGAGAGGTTCACATGCGCATCGTCACGAGTGATGACAAAAGAGTAAGCAAATAAAGGATCTACCGATGTTGAGCCCAGGGTGATCGATAAAAGGAGGTCAAGCGAAACATCAGGGGAACTCTCCAAGGGGACTTCCACCGAGGGTCTCATGGATGATGATAGGTAGAAAATGGTGGACAAAGGCTTCGTCATCTCGACATCAGGAGGGGGAATGTCAATGGGAGCATTCATGTCCTCTGGTTTTTCCAAAGCAAAATGCGCAAATAAGGGAGCGGTGGACTCGTTGCGCTTGGCCTCGAATTGGCGAACCGCTTCCAAAGAGGAGCGGTACTCTTCAAGGCGGGGACAGAGGTGAGTATAGTGGCCATGGAAATCACACAAAGAACAAGGGTGATTTTTGCGCAAAGACTTAAGTTTCAGGACTGAATCGGGTATAGTGACATATACCTCTGGGATATCAGACTCCGGAAACGTCTCATTGACCATGGACTTAAGGTGAGGCAACTCCGGACAAGTATTGGTGGCGTGACCGACAATATCACACAAAGCACACTAGATGGTATGCTTTGGAGGCCGAGGAGGGGTAGGGTTTGTCAGGGCAGCCTTGTCCTTTGATTCCCCCTTGCCTCTATATAATATTTAACATATTCTTGTCACCAAAATAGATTTAAAGAATTGATGTTCATACAACATCAAAAAAAGTAAACTATTTTTTTCCATAAACTTGTTCTTAAATACTACAAAAATATATAGAAAATTGTTTCATCAACAATGCATAATGAAATTTGTAACAATTGATTTATAAATTATTGTGGATATTCTAATGGGCAGTGCATCACAATAGATCTACTAAAATATATTAGAAAATTAGAAAATCTGAAATCTACACTATGAGGGTTTATTACTCAGATTTTATGGATTTGCTAATTATTATTTATTGCATATGCGTGCAAATTATAATTATACACACAATAGAGAGCATATAGAACAATCACTCACAAACCACAATAACACAAGGTATGACTTGGGAAACCCTTTTGGGAGAAACCAACTGGAACGTGAGACCACTACACTTTTCTCTAAATGGAAATGGAAGAAAGTACAAAGAAGTAAGAATTGTAGCTTGTGGGTTGCTACAATGCACAAAACATTTGTTCACTCTATCCCTATCCAACCTCAGCTACTTTTCTCATTGAAACAAAATGAACTCGAATAGAATGAAACCTCTTTTCCTCCTAGTGGCCCAATTATGACACATCCCAATAGCCTACTAATGGTTAGGTTTGACTCCTTTAACTCTTAACAAGAGTTACAATAATATCATTCATGTAACAATGTTTGGACCTTACAAATGAATAATAAAACACATGCACATTCATTATCATTACCATCACATAATCATCCTTGTTAAAAGAGAACAAATTCTAATTATTTAAAATTAATCATAAAAATTATATAATTTTTTATTTAACCATAACGATAATTTTTATATTAATTTAAAATCTATGTTTGAAGTGTAGTTGTTACATCAAGATACATCAAGGTAGTGCAAAAACTAGCCGGTGAATAAAATCTCATCAAATCTCCCCAAATCCCCAAAATACCAACTTATAACTACATCAAAACTTATACACCAAGAAGTAAATACTTTCCAAAATACCACCAAAATTTTACATATTTTCACGAAAATAGTACTTTCTCATCTAAGGAGGAGCATAATTACTATGATTTATACCCATCTCCATGTCTACAATTGGTTGAATAAGGTTAGGGGAAACAAGCCTAATAGCATTGATAGAGTTGCTTGAGGATGAAGGACCATAGTAAATTTGGGCAATGGAAATTTGTAGTTCTTCTAATTGTTTGTGCTAGCAAGAAATATCATCTTCAAATCATTAGATTAGACTTTAAAGACAAATGAGAATGTTGATGGTTTGCTGATACTAGTGACCAATTGATTATGTTTTAGCCAGAGGATTTAAATCTCCTCTTGCATCCTGTCAACTTGCTTCAACAATTGATGTTTCATGTCTCCAGAATGACCTTACATATGAATGTTTTTGGGTCCTCGAC
The DNA here is from genome assembly GCA_034641835.2 of Pinus albicaulis. Lineage (NCBI taxonomy): Eukaryota > Viridiplantae > Streptophyta > Pinopsida > Pinales > Pinaceae > Pinus > Pinus albicaulis. Next base: position 638,747,930 of record CM076573.1, read on the forward strand.
TTGACATATTCCTTGGAGTCCATGAATTTAAATAAGTCACCAGAGGCTACTCACAATTGACTCGACTTGCTTTCCCATAAAACAATTCGTTTGGTAGGCCACAAGAGTAAGTCCTAATAGCAAAAGAACATGGTAAGATGCAATCCCATTTCAAATACAAATAAATGACAATAATGAAATAGAATTTATCAGAATCAATGCAAAGCCTTGTACAAAATCGAGAAGGAACACACTAGCACACACCTCAAGAATTGTGCCACCTTTCCATAAACAAACCCTGTAATCGATTTAAAACCAAAACTCATACATGCAACAACTTGCAACAAAGAGGGACTAAGACCAATGACCACATTTAGCTTGACTTTACATATAACATATAGGACTTTCCTCCACATTAAAAAGATCATCTCTTGAGAATTGATATTAATTAACTCAAAAAAAAAAATGAACTCATCTATCTGTTAGTGCTCAAATCTACCTTAGGCTGAAATAAGGTAAAACTCAAGGCAACATCAAACCACGCTCAGCCTCGTAGCTAGCCCTACGAGGACAGGAGAGGGCTCTCTCCGGGTCTATCTCAGCAAAAGGTCTTCAAAGGGGCTGAGATGACTTATAATGAATACTGATTTTAGGCTAGTAAAGAGATAGGAAAGTTTGATTTTGATTTTTTGGATTTTTGTTGAAAAAATGGGAAAAACAAATTTTGGGTCCGGGGATAAGGCCAGATCTTTGCAGAATTCGAGTTGGGGCAAGGTAGGCAGTAGTCTTGATGCTTTTGATCAGGTGTATGGATGGATCAGAACAACAAGGAGCTGAAGAGGGCAAGGGAGAACATGGATCCTCTCCAAACTGGCGAAAACATGTAAAACTAAACAAATTTAAAGGCAGAGCACTGAAACAATGGATTCAACCTCATTTACTCATTCATTTAGTTTCAGAAGCATAAGAAGGGAATGGCATACATTTAAACATGAAAGAACTTACAATAAACTGAGAGAAAACACCATCAAGAACTGAAAGCCACAAGAATCCCAACAGGTGCTGCAAAACCTCTGATCTTTCCTTAGCCAAAATGTGAAAAATATGTACAATAGTGTGCCAAACTTTTCCCAAGAGTCCAACCTGTCTAACCTCTGAAAATGATTGAGAAATTACATCATATAGACCATCCTAACCCCTTCCCACACCTCTAGGGGTCAAATTCCTCCTTCTAGGAGCAGTTTCAACCAATTCTAAACATGGAACTGAAATCTAGGCATCCAAACAACTTGCCTCTAAAAGGAGGGAAACTGATTCATTCATTCAATTTTCACTTTTTTGTGAATGAATCTTATAGAAAAAGTAAATAAGTGCCAAAGTTACATCATGTACATCAAATTACATCAAGAAAAACCAAAAATTACATCAAGAGGTGAAACTAGTCCAAACTGGCCGAATTTATGAGCTGGAAGGTGAAAAACATGCCAAAAACCTCTATGTGCCGCGCTCCAAAGCTCTATGCGTTGCGCTACTTTCAGCCTATTTTTGGGGCACTTCCTGGAGTCCAAATTGAGCTCATGATAGCTCGTTGGAAAGCCCTGGATGTTTTTCTATCCAACCCAAGTGGAATTTTTCCATTTGGAGCTCATTTGCCCCTCCAAAACTTCATTCTCCCAGAAGTACTTCCTGCTGGTGCAAAAGGTGGCAGAAAGGTGATTTTCATGGTGTTTTTGGCCCTTTTGATCATCCAGAACTTAGTGAAATGCTTCGGCCATACTGGAGCATGCATAAATTACCATGAAAAATCCAAAAATATAAATTTTTCCTCCAGCAAGTGTCCCAATCATAAGCGAGCGCGTCGACGCGCTACTCGTATGGCTGAAAAATCTGTTTTGAGACCAAAATTTTTCAAAATGACAAAAATTTCTCCAAATTTGCTCAAATTTGGAGCGAAGACTCTTCATCATGTATCATGCCCAACCAATGAAGCCTCGGCCAAAATCCGAAGTGGATCAGGCCTTTTTCGCCGTTTTAGTGCTTTGCTCAACCTTGCTTTCAGGATCTTCATTTTAGCTCGGCAGACGTGATTACGGGCCCAATAATGATTTTTCATATGACGGAACATGTCTTTGTCTCTGTCCTGAACCTGTGAATGTACCTGCGCTGATGTAGAAGGCGAGACCCCTTCCACGCCATGTGGAGATAGTACTTGCGCTGCTGATGAAGTCAACGAGACCCCTTCCACCCCGGGTGGAGATAGTACTCGTCGTGATGCTGCAAACAAAGCTCTGTGGCCTCTCTGATATGTTACCACTACTGGTGCACTACTATGCTTCATCTCAGTACATCAATCTCAACGGTTGAGTCACTGTCCTGCTCATATCCTTGCTCATATGATGAATTTGACTCTGACATGCTGCTGAAAACAATATGTCTGACAAATATATGTTGATGTAGGTATGATGAAAACAAAAGTTTCAGTGTATGCTCTAATCCCAAATGTGTCACGTGTGTATCAAGGTGCTATAGGAAAACCATAATGATAAAGGTACTGTCAAATGAGTTTGAATGGAAAACAGTCACTGCTTTGACTACAAGGGGATTTTGACAAGTGAGTAGGAAGGAGTGTAATGTAGTGTAGGACAAAGAACAGCCCTTGCAATGATAACTAGGCTTTGTCAATGAAGAATGGGGAATAGTGAATATGGGATGGTGTTATAACAAAAATGATATACAGTGTGACAATGGTATGGTAATGGCAATGATAACAATGATTTGAATAGGAGAGAGAGAGCTTGAGGCTATGGTAAACCATAAGCAATGACACCAATAATAATAGAGAGCATGAGCATATATGTCAATAACACAAGTCTGGAAACCCCCACAATATCACTAACATGTCTTTCGAAACCCTAAGGAGTGAATTTGGCAATGGATATAGGGTTTACATTTCACCATATCAAACACTTGTTTTCTTCACATTCGAAACTCCATAGCATATCCATGAATCAATGACCAGGCATAAATAACTTAATTTCATACAAATGAAGTGGTTTGATAATAATTTGGGTGATGAACTATTGTTTTCTGGCCTTAGGGCTCTATGCGCCGTGCGCATGCACAATGCGATGCATGCTCTGTGTGCGTCACGCACGTGCAAAAATACACTGGCTATTGATGCCCAGTGCGCCGCGCGCTCCCTATGCGCCGTGCGCCACTTGTATGCGTCGCGCGCACTGCAAACTCACTTCCACGGCTTCAAAACAAGATTTTCGCCCTTCAACACTCCAATTTGATCTTTGCTCTGATTTTGAGCATATATCTTGTTGCAAATGGGTTAAATAGCTATGAAAAATTTGCACAAACCTTCTTGAAACATTAAATATTGAGTTGATTTGAGCTTTTGTAGAGAAAATGACAAAAATTAGTGTTCTGGCCCAATGCGCCGCGCGCTACATAGTGCATTTTGCAGGAGGCTTTTGGAGGCCTTCCCAGTGTCCAAATTGGGCGTTTGATAGCTCGTTGGAAATATATTGGAGTATAATTTACAACCCAAGTATAATTTGTTAATTTGGAGTTCATTTACCTTGTCAAAAATCAAATCTCCCAACACTACTTCCTGCAGGTGCATCAATTCTCCTGAGGCAACGGTAGTTTTGAAATTTCTCTAAAACCATGACACCCGTGTAAAAAGTGAAGGATTTTTTTCTTCCTTGGCATATTTTGGACAAAAACCTCTCTCATATTTCCCAAATTCATCTTTTATTTCTCTGAAACATCATTTGAGTGAAACCTATCCCGATGTGTGGAACAAGGGATTTGTCGAAATGAAGCGAAATGAAGGGGATAAGGGGCTTATAAATTCTTGAGAAACTTTTGGGAAGTAGGGAGGGATGTTAGGAAGCAGGGGAAAGTGTAATTTCAGATATTGAGTGAGGGGAAGGGGTCCAAAAGGGAAAAACACATGCCTAGCCTAGAAAATTGCCAAGTTGTAGCAAGAAACTAGGGTTTGTGAAAAAATGAGGAATTTGGGGAATCGCAATGACGGGAAGTGTTTAATAAGGTATATTAAGGATAGGGGAAGGTTTATGAACATTAGAATACAAGTTTTTCTAATTATTTGACCATCCAAGAGATATTACCTTCAAAACCCTAGGAGAGAGAAATGAACCTTACCTAGGCACAACTGAAGCATGAAAAAGGTGTAAAATGACCCAATGGAACTTGACATGATGATGACAACCCTCTGAATGATGGTACACTCAGCTGAATGGTGACATGAACTGACATTTGGACAACTTTGACAAGAGTAAAAACAAACCCTAGACCTAATGCCTAGTGACCAATCCTTTTTGTCTCCTCTGCCCACTGAAATTTCAAAAGCACTTCATCCTCGCCCTTATATGCTCCTTCGGTTTGAAATCCAAAATCATCATTTCCACTATTCTTGTTTTCTGTATTTACTTCTGTTGAATCTATATTTTGTGCTAGGTTACGAGTATATTGTTTAAATTATTCACTTCAGAACAGAGACCAATCATAAGAATATTCTTATTTTGTGCAGGCCTGCAATCCATGACTGAGGAGGAATTGACAGCAAACAATAAACCACATTGCTCAGAGGCATTCAACAAAATTGGCAGATCTTTGGTGTTTTTTCTCAAATTCACCCCTGACTGTTCAGACGCTGGCTGATTCTTCTTACTTGTATTTTCAAACCCATCTCCCAAAATATATAGCCATCTAGAAGGTAATGACTCTTTGAGCCCTTTGAAAATACACCACATAGTAATCTCTGCCCAATTGTTTGAGCTGCTTATCAACTCACCAATGTCTGGTCCAAACAAGTTTCCTTCAAGGATCAAATTAATTTCCTCTTTTAAAATAGAGTTTAGAAGCATTTGCATAGATTCTGGAGTTGTTGCTTCTGACCATACATTTAAAGGTCTCAAATTGCTTGATTTATATGTATTTTCACCCACCATTTGAACTGAAAGCTATATTGTGCAAAGTTGTTTCAAGCTCAAAAGTATTATCCTGCCTATAGAAGCCTGAACCCCAATAATCCTTGCGGTGGCCACTTTCACCAAGTAGAATATGTGCTTCATCAATATCATCAAACCTCAAACCTCAATTTCCCTTCCAAGTTTTTCTCTATAACAATTTTTGTGAGTCATGCTTGCCGGACACCAGTTACAAACTTTCTTTCACTTGAAAATTCACAACAATTGAATTTAAATTAGCCTCACATGGGTTGTATTTCATTTTTAGTATATTTCACTTGATTATTTCTTTATACAATCTCCCCACTTCTCTTATCCATGTTTCGGCGTTCCTTTGCACCTCTTGGTGCAATTGCTAGTTATAAGAATATTTAAGATTCTGGATCTATCGATCTGAGATGGATATTGCAATATAAATCTGAAGGATTCATGAGATTACTTCATGTTTGATCAGATTTTTTTAATGATAAATGTTATCTTGCAGGAAAATTTCAAAATTTGAAGTCAAATTAATTCAATACATTGATGCAAATTCATACGCTGATGCGATGTATATGATGGCAATTTCATTTTTTTACAGTTACTTTTAGTTTAATTATATCATTTAGCTTGATGCTTTCCATATATTCAACTAAACCTTTGTTGCTTAACAAGACTTTGTCATTTCCATGTTTTAGTGAAATTGTTTATGGTTTGATACTCTCATACAACCTTTATCAAGTTACATGCACCCTCATTAGAAAAAACAAGAGAATTTTGCTTGCAATGACTATGTTTATTTGTCATTGTTGACTTAAGAAAGTCTTTTAGCTAAGAAACTAGTTTCAAGGTTATGGCATAACTTGTCATATAAATTGAACAGAATTTATATCCAAAATGTTAACTTGTAAACTACTTAGCTGGTTTTAGGCTTTCCATTTAAAATCTACTTTAGTTTGAACTTTGAATGAGTTGTTCCATAGACTTGAATATTAAGAGATTTTGGTGTAAGGATTAAAAATTAGCCTGTAAGGCCTCTCAGTTATTCATTTATTTTATCTAATATAACATTTACTATTAAATTAGAACCACTCGGCACAAATACGTCATAGATCAAGATAATACTTTGTAGAGTGTCGTAGAATAAAAATAGGAGCAAGGACACTGAGTTCTTTCGGTTTTCCTGGTTCTTATTCCTTTGGTGTATCTTTGCACCTTTAGGGGCAATTGCTAGTTTAAAGTCTAATTCTTTAAAGGGTGCTAGCTCAATGGAAGAGCACATGCTTTACAAGCAGGAGGTTGGTGGTTCGATTCCATCGTGCCCTGATATTCATATATAGGGAATGACGAAGATCAGTTTTTGGTGACGGATGCTCTTTTGACCATCACCAATGAGTTTATGGTGAGACTTTTTGACCCTCACCAAAATATGAAATGGTGACGGTCAACGAACGCCACCATATATATGCATCAATAGTGACGACCATTAAAGGTCTGTCACCATAAATCGTTGTTGTTTATATGAAATGGTGAGGGTCACTATTTGTCATTATAGTCATTATTCGTGACGGACCTTGATGTCACCAATGCGTTTATGGTGACGGTCAATGAACGTCGCTATATATATGCACCAATAGTGACGGCCATGAAAGGTCCATCACAAAAAATCATTGTTGTTCATATGAAATGGTGACGGTCACTATCCATCATTATAATTAATATTCGTGACGGACCTTGACTATCACTACAACACATACTTTCGGC